>WBMW01004035.1:973326-993206 GCA_013396635.1 Penelope pileata | reverse complement strand
AAAAAAAAAAAAAGGAGAAAAACGTGTGCCTGTAAACATATCCATATATTTTGTCCTAAACAGAAACAAAACGCAGAAAAGAAAAACAAATCTGGAAACTAATTTCAATTGAGTCTAACTGACACGATGTGGGAGCTGCAGTTCCCCTTAAGTTCAATCTTCCATCTTATCAAAGGAAACATTTGACTCTGAAAACTCTTACATGACTCACTTGCTAAGAATACTAGGGGATAGAATTAATTTTCTTCTGAATTAAAAATTCTAGTTTTTTTTCTTCCAGGAAAGAAGTATTTAAAATCACAGCAAGTGCGTTGCTTTATGATTTTGTCTATTTTAGAATCTGAGAAGCAATTATTTCCATTTTATGCCCTTATATACAAAGAAACACAACTGCTATGTCTATAAGTGAGATAGATGCTTTGTAACATTATTTTAAAAAGAAACCAGAGATAACATTAACAGTTCAAGAATAAGAAAAAAATCTTCTGAAATTCTATATAATAATATCTAGAGAAAATATTTTGAAGAAATTATTAGATTGCATTTATTTAACATTCTTTCTTTTGAAAACAGTTCTGTGGGAGACTATTACATCTACAATTATCTGAATTTTGCTTCATTCAGTTGTACCCTCATCGTGTTCCTGAGGAATAGTTTACCACAGAAATAAAATATTTACATTTTCTTCACTTTAAATGTAAGGAAAAATAATCAGAAAAGAATTGGCAGGATTTTTCTTTTTTAAATAGTAGTTTTTTAAAAAAAGAAAAAAAAAGGAGAGCAGCAAGTGATCGGATTGAATGATGTCAAGTAAATCTGAAAAAGATAACTGTGACAACTTAAATTTCACTCTATTTCCTTATTATCAGAATCTTTTAAGGTCAGCTTTGGTATTTCCTGACTGGAAGATCCCTACTCCAACAATTTTTCTTCCAAACTGACTTCAGAAGAAATGATTCGCACCAGGATGCTGCTGGGGGTAAGTTATTTTTTGATGCCTGCAGTTCAGAAGAACCAGACTGATTTAGAGAGTTCAGTCCAGTCCAGGTTTATGTAATTAAAGCCTGTACAGTTGAATGAGTTGGAAGGACTTTAGTAGCTTTATCTTGATCATTCAATAGAAGAAACTCTTCTGACAACCATTTAGGCTCAGTGCCATGTAAATAGTCTGGCATAAGTAATTCAATCCTTTTCACTCAGCTTCCTTGCAGTAATCTATGGCCTCTTCAAAAGACTTCTAATTCTGTTTGCTTCTAAGGATAAGATGCATATTATCTACCTAATTTTGTGTTCTGCACTGCATTTAATACTCAAAAAAAATTTAAAGTACATAACTGGAGTCAGAATTTTAAAACTTATAATTAAAAACTAAACAAAGGTTCCCTATAGTAAATGTGCTTTAAGTTTGAACTGAGTTTTGGTAATCTACTGTATGTGGCACTCCGAACACTTAGATCCAACCCATTAAAATTCAACAGTAAAAATCCCATTGAGTTCAAGGAGTTCAAGAATGTGGAAAGGGAATCTGTGGTATTAGTATATTTCAAAATGGGTGATAGAGACAAAAGCTAAAAGAAAGGCCTAGCTACTAAAAAGATGAAAGGCTAAGTAATATGGAGGTGAAATGTCAAGAATAAGAACCCATTTTCTGTCTTCTTTAATGTAAGAGGAATAAAAAGAAACTTTATTTGACAGAGTGCATATTGAACAAAGAAGATCCATGTTCTTCTCAGCTTTGGCACTGCTTACTTTAACTTTTATTTCAGTTCTCACGATAGAGCCCATAAACATAGCCTGCTGCAGAATAAAACTTAACATGAAGGAGAAGTTTAAAGCACATCACCTCCATGATCTTTACCTTTACCTATATTTAAAAATATTAATCTACCCTGAGAATTACTGACCCTTGCCTCATAGATACATACTGAGATTCCTTTGATACTCAGCTTCAATCAAGAAGACTTAAAATTGCTTATAATCCCCTATCACAATGTTATACCTTGCCCAGAATTCCTTGGGAGCACTTCAGAAAAGAGAAACAAAGACTCTGATGTCAGTAATACATCAGTTTCAGTCAGTAATGTACGTTAGTCACATTTGGAGTCAAGGTTCCCTTTCCCCAAGAACACTCAGAAATCACAGCTTTCGCAATACATTCTTTGGAAATTTCTTGAAGGAGTGGCGATGTGTGTCCTGTATTCAGTGACATAAAGCAAAGCTGAGAGATAATTATCCTGTGAGCACAGAGTCAGTGCAGTGTAAAAAAGGTGCCAAAAATTCCAGTGCTGTCACTAACTGCTGCTGGCTGCTTGTCATTTGAGAGGGGAGGACAGCCTGTCATCCTGTACTGGTAGATGGGGAGATGAGAACATACCTGTACACAGTAGAATATTTATAAAATCTAATCGTGTTGGAAAAAAAATACAGAAATTGCCTCACAAAGAGTTGTAACACTTATTTCAGTTATATGACATTTCATTTTTCCTCTGGAGCCAGCAACGTCATAATGCTGATCTTTTCCTGATTTAAAACTAACTTTTCAAAAACCTATTAAATTTTGAATTTTGTATAGTACCTGAATTGAAACAAGATCAAGGGAAGAAAGAACCACTAAATTAGTAGAATATTTTGTCTATTCACAGCTATCTACTTCCTTTGAAAGCTGTCAGCATGATTATTTCTAACTTTTTTTTTAAAAGCAACTTTTTAAAAAGAAATAAATTGTCTCTATGCAAAGTGGTTTTGACTGCTAACTAACAGAGAAGAGGAGCACTCAACAAGGCCTTGGTCACTGCCTCCGGCCACCTCAGGCAGGCACAGCAGAGGTACTTCAAAAAGGAGCAAGCACAATCAGATGTAATGTAGCAGGTAAGTTTCAATGCATAGGACAGCAAACAAGATGTGCAATTCAAGACCAAAGTTTTCAAATTCAATGTGCCACAAGATGAGAGCTTGAGAAATCAGGAAACATATTGGAAGAATATGTTTGTTCCATAAAACCCTCAGATGATACTATAAAATCATATTCCATGTTACAGAAAAAGTACAAATTGAAAACCAATCCCAGTGATTCTGATCTGATTCTGCCTAAGTCCAGCCCAAATCTCAGCATCTCAGAGAAAGGTGACCCACTCCCTTGCTTCCCTGCCTGCTCGTCAAGTTGTCCCTCTGGAGTTTAGAAGGGAAGTGCCTTATAACTGTTGGTCTTATAATGACAGCAATCTTAGGCATTTGTCTAACTGGAGTACCTATAACCTTTTCAAACAAAGTGGAGTTATTTAGTTGATAGGGAAATTGTATGTTTGTTTGCAGAAGAATGTATTTCTGTTTATTTGTAGCATCACAGTATTTACAACGCATATCTTAAACTACCTCAACTGGTGAATGTACATTTTATTTTATTTTACTGGCAAGCCAAGTTTTCTACCCAGTCAAGAGAAAACTTGCTAAACTTCTAAAACATTTTATTGGATTTCTCACATTGTTCTTATTCACACAAAAATGTCACAAACATAGATTTCAGCTGAAGTCTGATCTACATGACAGCTGCTGAAGCCATGGACAAGTTAAAACTGTACATCAAATCGAATGAAACAGGATATAAACGATAGCACCCTCAGCAGCTGGTGTACTGCTGAACTGGTTAAGACATAGCACTCTGACTGTGCTCGTGGTAAGAGCAGATTGAGTGCACTTCTGCTTACACTTCAGTGGCAGGTCCTATTCTCCTAGAAAGCTCACAGCAGCAGGACTAAGCCAACTCTGAGTTGTTATTGCATAAAATGAATTTTTCCAAGCTGAACTCAGTCGTTTAATTCATCTGTGTTAGATGTAAACACAGAGCTCCACTTGAGTCAATTAACCTCCAGGTGCAATTCCCCAAAGGGCACATCCTCATCTGGTATGAACTGTCATTCCACCCAGCTCTTTACATATTTCCACCTTTTCCCTTCACTTCTTGGGCTTTCAAGAACATCCATTCTCAGTTAGGCAGAAAGGCAGGCTCCCCCCAGATGGCTGGGAGGAGCTCAGTTGCTGGACGGGAACAAAGAGGAGCTTTGGTGACATTTCCATTTGGCATTTTTTCAGCTGATGCTTAATCAACAGCAAGACGTGCTGATGCTTGGAAACATCAGTGTCCAAAACCAGGTGCACTTCAAACAAGATTTTGATTTCACAGAAATATTCTGCAAAGCTCAGCTGCCACACACTGAGTGTAGAAAGAAAGCCATCTAAGAACTGCAGAGCATTCCCTTGCCCCCTCCTCTACAGCCCATGTAAGCAGAATAGGTCCACTCTATGAATATGAATACTGAGCACATGCATTGTTTATCTCGGAGAATACAACTGGGCAAACAGACAACTGTTCTTACTGTGGCCCTTGCCACATGCCTCTAGTTATAAAACATCCCCTTTGATAGCTCCTTGCAGAATTTTAAAGAGAAGATTCAACGGATATGGAGAAAAATAGTAGGAAAACATGCAAGGGAGAAAAAAGGTGAAAAGAAAGTAAAGGGAGCTTGAGAGCAGAATCAGATGGTAACTTTCAAAGACTGTGCACCACACGCTGTAACTTCTNGGGGGGGAAGAAAGAAAAAGCAGCCAGTGTTGCAGCTTCATATTCACTTTAATGGGCCCTTTTATTGGTGAGTCCAGTTGCAAAATGCATCTCCCTCTTCCTTGGATTTTCTTCCTCTCTCAAAAGTTAACTGATTTTACATTTGTGCCTGCTCCTACACATATATAATGTGAAAATACAAGTCATCATGCATGTAATACACCCACATACACTTAGCTTGGCTTACAATAGATTAAAATACAATTCAAATGCAATACGCTATAGCAGTCTTAATCTCTGAACATCAGAGATTTAATAACGTTTAAATGAAATTACTTGTATGAATGTTTTGGTAAAAGACCAAGAAAACTATTTTGGTAAAATAGCTGTCGATGGAGCCTCTAACTGGTATGAGTGTTGATATCTAAATATGTTCTGCACTTCTGTTAAGAGGTCCTGCAGAGGTTTTGTTTGATCAAAGGTAGGTAGGTAGGTTTTTCCGACTTGAATTTCTGTACATGTTAGAACTCGGAATACATTTGTTTATATTGTTGCGATATAAGGTAACATAGTATAATAATAAAATAAGGAAAATTCTTATATTTCACTCTTGAATGTCCGTACTTGGGCAGTAAAAGGGAGCTTCCTGCCATTTAAAAAAATCTCAGCTAGTTCAAAGACTTAAATGACAAATCTTATGCTATGCCTGGATTTGTGATACTCCTTAGAGGACCTGTGTATCTAAAGCAATGATGCATTACATCCTTCCTTTAAACAGTATTTTCAGCTGCTACAAATGCTACCAAAACCCTCTACTTTTTCCCTTTCCTAAAATGCAGTCATTCCATCCAAAAACATAATTTTAAGCAGTTTAATTTCGTAAAACAATGGTTGTCCTTAGCAGACAACAGTCAACCGTGGAGGTTTATGTTTACAGCATATTAATTTCTTAATTGCTTTTTTAGTCCCTACTGTAGTTTTGGAAATTTTCAGACAATAGGCTCTATACAGAAACAGTCAATGGACAAACAAAAAGTTCTCTTTCCATTCTGTATGTGAATGTTTGCCTTCAGCGTACAGCAACAGCATACACTGCAGTGGGTTAATACCAGTTTTCTCTTGAGCTCAGGAAACACAATCCAGTTTTCAATGCATTGCTTTAGCAATTCAGTATGACATTTTATCTACTTATTTATTTTTATAAGGATACCTCTCTCTAATAAATGTTCTCTGGAACTCAAAGACTTGTGTAATTGAATTAACAGGTTTATAGAAAATAAGTTATAACCAAAATTGCAAAGGTGGGGGTGGGGAAAGGAGGAATATTTCAGCAAGATGCAGCCTATTATGTAAATTTGTCACCACATGCCATACATAATGAATAAACCTTGTGCTCTTAACACTTTGATTATAGACTATACAGACAATGCAAATTAAAATTCCTACTGCTCTATAAATGCAATGAGAGGAAATTATGTAAATTTTAACACATTAGATTGATTTGGTTGAAATGAAACCTGTTCCACTTGATGTTTTAGGGGAAGAGCCACAATTACAATGATTGAGAAAGTGCAGTGTTAATGAAGTGTGTTATTGCTAATCAATTCCTCCTCCTCTGGTAATGGCACAGGCATGTGCACAGTCACTACATCATTCACAGACAAACGTAACCACTCACACCACCATATAGTTTACATGACAGAAATTAAGGCTTCCATAAACTCATGCATATTGTCCTGTTTAGTAGCAGAGATTTCACTGTAAATCTATGACAGTCAAGAATGGTGCACATGCACACATATATATGCACACACACGTATACACAGGTAAAACCTTGGCAATACTGCCTGGCTGACTATAATACTGTTGTCTTGAATGCTGCTGTACATTTGATGGGATACCAATGAAGTAACTTCACTTTGAGCTAAATAATCTCCTCTCTATTGGCTGATCTCTTGGAAAATATGGAATGAGACTATCATTTATATGATAGTAATGATTTGAACATATTTAGTTAACTGAAACGAAAAGCAAGGTCTTTCAAGATTATAAGAAAGTTTTCCATTCAATTTGAAGAAACTCAAAGCCTGGAATTATTCCACCTTCACACTAGCCTGAGCAGCATGTCATTCCAAGCATCATGTCACCAGTTCAAACAAAGTACTTTGTGGGGCTCTTCATCAGCATGGCAATGACATGCAGAACACTGCATAAGTTATCTTAATTATTTACTGAGTTACACGAGATAATTAATTAGAATATTTATAATAATTTTGCATTTTGCCTTCCTTTCATTCTACAAAAAATTCCACAGCATTTTTTAAAGATAAATTTTCACTTGCAAAAGGATCCACTGCATCAGAAATCAGTGGCACTTATTATTTACAGGTAAATATGAGAAGGTGGGATGAGCTAGCCCATTTTAGTTTCTATTTATATAACTTTCATATCATCCTCAGAAACATTTGTCACCACATGTAGTGACTGCATTTGTTTCCTGTCTCTTCTGACTTGTCTCCCACTACTGTTTCTGTTCTCTGCTAAGATATAAGGAACTGCTCTGCACAAAGACCTGTCTCTGGCTTCGACAGCAGTTTGACATTCAGCACTGATGCAAGTCATGAATATACACATACAAAATCAGAAAACATAGGCAATGAGAGAGCTTTTACACAGAAATGATACAGCAGATAAACATACAACTCACACACTGAGACTGGCACTTAACATACAAAAATTTAGTATAATATGTTACATCCATGAACAGGGGAAAGAGAGAGGTTTGGCCTCTGCTGTGAAAGGAAGTCTGGCCAAGCAAAAGAAGGAAGCACAAGAATGCAAATAAAAGAGAAGGAAACAAAGGAATCTTTCCTAGAAATAAAGTGATATTTATTTTTACAGACTAAGAATCCATTCTTGCATCAGCGTGCACATCTTCGCTATGTTTAGCGTTTTAAAAATACCAAGCAATTTTTGCCTCATTAATCTTGAACTAACATGACTGCCATTGATGGCGAGAAGCACAGGGAGTGCCTGGGACTGAGCCCTGCTCCTTCAGACCAGAGGCATCTGTCAGCACCCTAAGTCCCTTCTGCATTTCAGCTGGGAGTGCAGGCGGAACCAGCACTAGGGTGCACAGTTTGCACTACACTGCGCCAATTAGAATCTCAAAACATGATGTGGTCAAGGAGCCACTTAGAGCTCAGTAAACAGTGATTTGCAAAACAAAACATGAGAAGTCACGTAAAATCGAGAAAGATGGAAAAAGAATATCAACTAAGTGAGCTTACAGAAGTAGGAGCTAAGCATTTCTGTTTTCAAGATTGAGCGCAGATATTTAGTTATATAAAATAAACACAAAGAATCACAGTGGTATATCTCTCACCCCACAGGAATCAGCTTAATTTCCAGCTCACAAAGATCCTCAAAAACTGAATCTCTCCATGCTAGCTTCTGCTTGAATTCTTTGACTTCAGACTGCTTTGTTTATAGGAAAAATCTCTCTTTGATGTTGGAATATTAGGAGGAGCGAAACAATAAATTTCTCACATTCTAATATCCAGATATACTAAGCTTGTTCAAGGACCCCTTGATTCATGAAGGCAAATAATTAAATTACCTGAGCTTTGATCAAGGAGTTGCTGCAGTCCCTTTTTGATGTAGAATGTGGCTGTTTGAAGCTCCAGACAGATAACTAGCCCATATGTTGTTTTAACCCTTTTGCCACTAGTAGCAGTTTTTTTGCAAAATTCTGGTATTTCACAGTAGACACTACCATATCATTTGGGGCCACTGCTCCAGTAGGAAATACAGTGAATAAAATGAGTCCAATAGTTTCATCATACTACCAACCTCATGGGACATTTATAGAAAGGCTGAAACTCCCCCTTTGAACCAAGCCAAAATTATTTTTGAGTCAAGTTAAGTTGCCTTGCTATTATGCTTTGGAAGCTGCTCTTCAGATCGCTTATCATCAACACATAACAAAACTTCTGAGAATAAAGGGGTTTCGCCTTCGTAATACAAGAGATTTGATTACGTTCTGTGCTTTCCAAATGTTTCCCCCAAAAGAGACAAGAGGGCACACATTCATCTTGTCAAGTAAAAGAACTCTCTTAAAATAGGAAAAACAAGTAGATTTAAGTCTTTCATTCTTTCCCCTCCTTGAATGCAAGCACCTGGATGAAGTCATCTTCGCCATTAACAAGCATAAGTCCTAGCAAAACTGAACAGAAACTAGAAGCAAGTTCACATGCTGCCCTCTCAGCTGATTTGTAGTCTTGAATGTGATTACTGAGCTAGAAAGAATTCCTTTCCATATATGAGGAATTATGTTCCTCTTCATTCATTCCAGGATCCTTCTGGGACTAAAAGGGTATAATTAGAAAGCATAATTAATATATAGGTATCTCTTACTCAGTTCCCTATAAAGATTCAGCAATGTAGCCCTGGATTTTATGGAAGTGACATCACCAAACTACCAAGAACTAGGAGCAAAAAGTTTTGCAGTGAGTCTTTTTCAGTTATCATTCATGGCAGAAAACTGTCTGTCCTTCAAGGTACAATTGGGAAAAGCACTCACGTCATTCAGACTGACATCTCAATTCATAAGGATACAGGCGTAAGAAGATATAATGAATATGCCTGGCTTACTAAAGGTAACACAAATTATTTGGGGGCATGACGATGTAGACAGAAATTCATGTCTTTACATTTAAAACACTTGGTATGTTATTAAAAATTTGGTATGTTTCTAATTTGTTGGAAAATAAAGCTTAGGGCCTTTTATAAAGCCCAAAAGGGAAATATGTATAATCAATTGGTATGAATGAGAAAGGAAGTTAATATATATACAAATTCATGGGTTTTTTTCCATTAAGTCACTGGAGCTGCATATATAAGTAGGAAATAGAAACTCTTCATATCTGACTAAAAATACTCCTTGTAATATTAGGGAAAAGCATGGAAAGGAAGAGATGCTGATCTGAAATTCAAGAAACAATTAATTAGCATTCATTAACTCAAAGTAATAAAGCACCTGAAGCATTTATGGGTTAAGTATAGTCTACTTTCAAGCACATGGAAACAGTTAAAATACAAGTTCTTCTGCTGTTTACTTTGAATGATTTCATTTCTAGTAAAAATGGATTTAACTTCCAGATGGGGTATACCTTTGGGCAATAATATTCATCTTTTCTTCTCCAGTAGACAAAATGATTCCACACCACTGGAAAAGTCTTTTGTACACATTATTAATTTCATTTACATTTTTTGCTTTTCATAACAAAGTTTACAGTATCAATGGCCTCCTGGTTTTTGTTTTTTTTTTGCAAACAATAAAAATTAGAAAACCTTACAAAAATGAGACTTCTATTATGCAGAGTTTTTCAAGAAATATATTACTAGTCATTCATTTCTGAAGGGAAATAAAGTCTAAGTTGTTCCACAGACTGTATACGGTGATAGTCAGAAGCAAGATTTAACGGCTGTGAGAACAAAACACAGATTTATAGCCAGCTCATCAGAAATTTTATACATGTAGACAATCTTGTTCGTGTCTACTGCAGAGTACGGCCTGCAGAGCCTTATGAAGGCAGCAATTACAGCTAGCATACTTTCTGACCTCCTGCTAAACATAAAAGAAGCCAAGGTCATGACAACGAGCAACTGTCAAATCTTGGTAAGTATCGGAGGTGGCACTTTCTCTATAGACTTGATTATTTCAGCCAAACTCATTCCTTGTTCAATTTGATTGGATAATTAAACCAATATTAGTGCAATTTCTTACACATGATGTAGTATAGATGGCATTTCTAATGCAGGTATGATTAAAAACTGCCTCAGCCATGAAATGCACACCTCCACATAAGTTCTGTTTAAAAACACAAGTTAAAGTAATAACCAAAACTAGCTTAAGTTTCCATATTAAGGTCATTGTTTAATAATGTCAATGTCAACTGAATAACTTCATGGATCCTAGTACAGTTTCTCTTTTTTATTTCAAGGTGACCAGACAGAATTGTAACCAGCAAAGTATAGATGTCAAATATATAGCTTAAACATATCTAGTCATAGAAATCATTTTAAAAAGTCTGCTAACAATAAAAACAAAATTCTGGGCATATATTAAAGTGGATATTTCCGTAGCTTTCTCAATGAGTAAAGACATACTGAAGGTCTCAGTAAGATGGTACTGAATGTCAACTCAATGCCATTCAAAATCAAATTGGAAGATTAGACTTTTGTAATTTTACCTGCAATTTTCATTAAGTGTGCCTTGATTTCTCTTTTTAAAAACTAGGTCAGCAGCCAGCCACTAATTTGTGATGCTGCAGAATTACAGCACATCACTGTAGGATGGAGTAAACCTTTGTGTTTCCTTTCTCAATGGAGTTTATCATGTCCAACTTACATCTGCATATTGTATATAAATGCTCCACTGAGGCAGAAGGGCTGGTTGCCATTTCATTTTTCATGAGGTTGCTTTAGTACTACTCCAACTGCACCAAACCACTTTGTTTAAATGTGGAGTTTGGCTGAAAATGAAGCAGATACATAGCAAGCCATTGAACATACTGAGAATTAGTTTTTATCATATCCAACTCCTCCCAGTAATTTGGCATATACTGCATACGGATCAAAAACAAACAAGACTGTAGTGATGGGTTTTATTTCATTGGAGTCTAGGAATGGGAGGTCCTCATTTAATTCAGGTAGAAGTAACTGCCAAATGAGAAGGTACGTGTTGGATTAGCCTGACTCACTCAATCAGAGAAGGATTTCTTCACAATTGGTTTGAGGATGAGTGGAGGTGGTTAAGTAAAGGAGAAAAATGGAAAAATAAAAAAACACGTCAGAAAAGCAGAGTCCACTGTACCTGATAAAATTGAAGTAATGGGACAGCAGGGCAAAGTGGGAAACTTTGGAGGTGAGAAGTTCACTGAATATTAGATTTCATGCTATAAAGAAGGAGCGGAAGCTAATAAAGTGAGGTACAAGAAATACCATCTAAACATAAGCAAGATCAATAAACTCAAGGAGATGACGCAGGAACCTGAGAAATCAGGAACTATGCAATGCTTAGGAGCACAGACTCAATCTCACCAAGGTCATATAGACAGTAACCTTAAATACTGGATATGCTTTATTTTAACCCAGATCATGCAGAGGCCTCAATTAGCTGTGAAGTCTCCAAATCACCTTTGCATAGTCAGTGGATGGTGAATTGTGAGCATAACTGAGGAAGGAATCATCTCACACAGGCTTCGCTACAAGGATATAGCCAAAGACTGCCCCATGGAAAACTGCACACTAGAGATCTCTAACAGGAGAGTTAAATTTAATACTTGGAACTTAGCTACGTAGTTTTTAAACATGATTATTTTCATATCAATATTGTGAAATCCACGATTTTAACGACAGAACTGTAACAACCATCCTAAATCTGACCACCAGTTACTTGTCTTGCTACTTAATCAGCCCTTTTGTATGTAAATGATAAATTGTTTGTATGTAAATGCCAATGTCTGCTATGTTTCATTCCCGCTTTAGAAAAAGAAATGCTATGTAAATTGGTACCGTACTAAAAAGAATTGAAATGCATACTAATCAGCCATATTCTCTGAGCTATACCAGCTATAACTGGAACAAATAAAAAGGCAACAATCAGCAATGGACAAAGTTTTCTAGTTGAATTAGGGCCCCAGACAAAATTATCATTCAACTGCTTTTCAAAATTTTGGAACCTCTTATGTCTGGAAGAAATTGGGTTCATAGATGCAAATGAATGGAAACTTTCACTAATATGAAATACTAAAGATCTTCACTGGAATTTCAACTGCAAGTAAGCATGGTGAAAGAATGGGAAGGAGAAGCTACCTTTAAAAATATCTGCTCACTGTTTGCATTGGATAAAAGTTTGAGTGACTCTTCAGTGACATCGGAGCAGTCATCTCTGCAGTTGATGCAATAGTGGCAGTTGCATGCAGTATGAAACCAGAGGCTTTGCTCACTGCACTGCACGCACTGAAACAACCCAGCAGTGCTGAGCTGGTTTAATACTGGCCATTCCTCAGAGAAAACTTACAAACATTTCTGCTCTGACTAAAAGGTACTCTGTAGTGAAGATACGCATTAAAATCTTGTTATGAATGGTGATCTAAACTGAACTGAAAGACTGTTAGGAACAGCTAACTATGGTCAATGTGTGGTCAGGTCTGCGACAGGAAAGACTGCATGTCAGAATCACTGCTCTGTAAAGGACAGTATCTAATCTTAAAAGTCCAAGTGTGCTTTCTAATGCTAATGAGACCAGTTGCTCTTTTTATAGGTTAAATGCCATTTGAAGTCCTGTATGTACTTCAAGATTTAGTATTGATAAAATTATTAATTCCAAAATTTAGGTATAAACTTCTAAAGTGTCACTTTTCTCAAACAATTTAAAGTTAATGTAAAGTTAATTTAAAATTAAATTGCACTTTTTAACCTGTTGCCTCAATCAAAATTCTCTAGTAAAACAATTAAAAAGTAAAAATCAATTAAAAAAAAAAAGTGAAATGAAAACAGGTGTCCATAAAGTGCACGTAAGTTGTAGGTATGCACACAAGGCTATGAGACTAAATAACTCACAAGATCCAAGGATGCTTATCTAGAGGCTGGTACAGTTACAGGTATTGTGGTCTATACTACTATTTTTATTTCTAATATTCCAATACCAAATGCTAGCCAACTTTGCACAAACTCTATTTCATGTATTTGCTTGACAATGTCTACATACAAAAGAAAAAATGGTTAGTTGATAAAAGATGAAAGGAGTAACACAGTCATTCATTCAGCAGCCAAGATTTTTGAGATAATTACTTTAAATCAAGAAGGGACAGACCATTTAAATTTATGACTCAATGCCGACACATGCATGTATTAATAAAACAGTTAGCATTAATGGAAATAGGTTTTAGTCTCCTGATTCAAATAGAGCTATCATTTCTGGTTTATATTGAACTAATGACTTATCCTTGGCAGAATGATATGTATGCATGTATTTAACTATTTAACTTAACCACTGAGACCAATTAATATGTTTCTGAAGTTTTATTTTATTTTAAAATATATATCAGCAGCCTCACTGGGATAAAAATTATGTTGAACCAGAGTTTCTATGGCATCAGTTTAACCTTAAATGTAATACTTTCTAATGGAATATCTGATGATAACACTGTATAAAATGAGTAATACTGAAATGCAGTGAAGAAGAAACAGCTCTTCAATATGACTGACATTAAGGAACCTTTCAGCTGACCAAGCTAGTATGGACACTATATGATAAGGAGCTCACATAAAAACGAACAGGAGCTGCACACCCTAAGTGTGCCCCACTTTAAATTTAATTTCTATCCTACTAGCAAGTGTGAGAATAGAAGCGAGGAACCAAGCTGAGCACAACTATCTAAGGCAGGCTGTTTTCAGGCAAGGGAGATGTGTGGATACTGATAGGATGCTGATGTGTGCTGGTAAGGCAGGGAAACTTGCACTAGCAGCACTGCACGAAGATGGAATAGAAGGGACCTAAATTCGTGGTGCCATCAAGCTCACCAACATGAAAATTCCGTGACTTGAGTTTTAAACTGTCATTGAATGCAATTGTTTCTGCATATCACTCTGGTCTTTGCATACGTGGGCCTGTGTCTCCATGCAGTCATTGGGTGTTCAGCAAAACAGTGTCAGACCATACCAGTGCACTTAAGTGAAAGATAGGTACATCCTACCACTTACATTCATGTATCAAAGTTCTGTTCAATTTTGTCTGCTTGATAAGACTTTGTTATCCACAACTGTATTTTACATCAGCTTGTCTATAACGTGGCTACTATTTATCTGTTGATGAACTGCTAGAACATCATTATAGCAATAAATTCTACTTGGAAGCCTATTGCAGCTTTGTTCACCGATTACTCTGGAAAAATCTGGCTCTTCTTTTACATTCAGTTACTCGGTCCTTTTCTTTTAACCCATTTACATTGATTTCTGCTACTCCAACTCTGCCTGCCATTGCATTACAATTAAGAATTCTGATGAACCCTTGCTGATTCAGAAGGGAAAAGGCTCTTAATCATTGCCAAACTTCGGAGGAAAAAAAAAAACACAACAACAACAACAAAAAAAAAGCACAAAACCTCCTTAGAATTTGCTTAAAACAGCACTTTAAAATTGAAAAACTAAATTATGGCTCATGGAGCCAGCAGAACTCAGTGGGGCTGAGATGTCTGAAAGCCACCATACCACCCAAGCAGTTATGGAAGGCCTTATGCCTTTGTCAGGCAAAATCAGCCATAATGTCTCCTTCCTCAAGGGCACGGCTCAGCAGCAGCCTGGCTGCTCCAGATTCTTGTCTCCGAACTCCTGCTGGCCTGTGAGGCACGGCTGAAGGCCCAGCTGAGCACAATGCTCTCTGGAGGGCAGCTCTAACTTTTCCATCCACCTTGAGAGCATCTAACAGCACAAAAGATGCTCCCTTCCTTGGAGCACGGCTCACAGGACGGGCAGCTTACAGGTCTCGGGCTGCTCTTTGCAACATCCAGCTCCTCAGCAAAGCAGCATTTGTTCTCCAGTGCAGTAGGTACCAACTGTCTCAACAAGAGTTGCTACTTTAGGATAATTCTTAATTAATACTCTAAATCAGGTGCTTGGAAGAAAACAGTACAACTCCTATGTCATCATGTTCCCCATTTCAGGCATCAAAGTCATGCGTAACCATTTCTATGAGACAAGAGGATATAATACAATACTGTAAAATTCTGCACACCGTTACATGTAGGCTGTATTTCTTATCCTCGGGAATTTGATTGGTCTGAGTCAAACCAAAGACCTGAGCAGCCCGGCATCCTGCTGCTGTCCCAGTGTGGGTGTGTAGGGAGGAATGTGAGAGCAGGAGGATGGCTGGAAATGACTCCTTTCAACTCTGTACTCACTTAAATCTATACCATTACATATGTTGTTTTCAGTTAGTGTTTGCAACGATGGGCTGTAACAATTTCTTTTCTATTTCAAGGTGCTATGGGATACTGGGAAATGACTTGAGCAACCCACTGTTCTCTGTTTTTCTCTTTTAAAGCTCCACCGACCCAAACATGTACAGGTAAAGTGAGACCAGTCTGGCCCGATACATCTTTCTCCTACCCAAGACATCTTTATAGGATATTCCAAGCACTGACAATATTTTTGAAAAATATTTTTGGTTTCATCAGCTAAGTTTTTCTATCTTTAAGCTCCTTCCCTTGGCATAGCAGGAACTGGCATCATCCTTGAAAAAGAGAGGAAGAGACAGCAAATCCCTTAAAAACCGCTGCAGCTGAGAGCACCGACGCTGTTTATTTTAGACCCAGACTCCAGCAGCGGCACTCCTCAGACAATCTCAACTTACACAATTTCTAAACTTTGTAGCGAGCGCCAAGGTGGTAACACGACGCCGAAGGTAACGCGATCCACCGACTAGAAAGATGTTAATCCTGACAAACTGCCTGAGCATTACCCCGAACCGCAGCGAGATTGAATCCCGGCTCCCCCGGGAGGGCGGGCGCTGCCGGCGGTAACAAAACGGCTTTCAGGGCGCCCGCAGCGCGGCGGCGGCGGCGCGGAGCGCGGAGCGACAGCGCCCTCTGCTGCCCGCCCGGCCCGAGCCCCGCTCCCCCGGCACGGCCCCTCCGCCGGGCACCGCGCCGCTCATCCCTCATCCGCCGGCGGCGTTTAGGTGGCTTTAAGGTTTAGGAATTCGGCATACTTAAAAGCGTCGGTGATTTCACAGGCATGAGTGTTCCGCTCTTCAGAATCAAACGCAGGGCTATGATTTGTCCTAACATACCACAACAAAGTACTGGAACTACACGACTAGAACGTTCCTTAACTGGTAAGTGATGAAATAAAAAACAAACCATACGTGCCAAATTGCAAGATGTGAGTGCAAAGTAAGTCCTCTTAATTCACAGGGACAAAGACCCATGCTATCCCAAAGCCAATGGCCATCTTTCTCCCTCTATTTCCCTGAGCTTAGGGTTGGGCCCAACAAAGGGACGGTGAAAACTGAAGTGCCATTTTAAAACAAATGGGTACAGCATAGGAAATTATAGATGGGTTTTTAGCTTAAAATGCTAACAGAAAAAACTCAGACATAAAACGTCTGAAACTCTGTTGCTAAACAGTTTCAAATTAATTGATTCCAGATGAGACCTCTGTTACTCCCACACTGAAGGTATTTGGCTAAACATCCAGCCCACAAAATGGATTCAAAGCCATCTGAGGGGCTACCAAGGAAGAGCAGACACCAGTCGTAAGGCTGAAGTTGCTTTAGATTTCTGTGGTGTCTGTGCTGGAAATAACTTCTGAGATTATAGCGGAAACCTCAGCAATAAAAGTATCTGTTGCCCAATACATGCTTTGTTTAGTTGCAGCATTTACAGAAAACAAATATTTTAGTCTCAAACTACTGGAATTCTGAACTTCGCCCAAACTAAATTAAATATGTCAAATGTTGTCAAAATGGCATATAAGTGGAAGCTGGAATCATATAGTATAGTTTAAAGCATTTTATCAGATAAATCACAAAAAGTTGTAATCTGTATAGTTTCCCCACATTGTTATGCAAAACAAATTCCAATTTGGTTGGTCTGTCTCTCAGTCATTCATTTCCATACATATTTCCTTCTGAAACTGCCGATGATAAATTGCAATGACTTATCTCATCTCTTGATATGCTCTACTGTAGCAGCTTTTCTGGTAATGAAGTAATCTAGTTCTTGGTGATTTCTTTGGACAGACAACACTTAAAATTTTAGCAAAGTTGAAGCTGATGTAGAGAAGTCTATAAATAGTATATTCTGCCCATGCTCATTCCCTGATGTTCTGGTGCAAGGGTGAGGGAAACAAACAGGTAAATAAATAAAATAATCCCATTCCAGGCCTAAGAACAAGAGTTTGCAGGAGAAATGCGCCTTTTAGATAATTTCCCTAAAGAATTTCCAATTTTTTAATTGAAGATGTAGCTCTTTGTTCCGTAACTTTATTTTGCTATTCTCCTGCAAGAGGAAGGAGAACTGCTATAGAAGTACGGCCAGAAACTTCTGCTTTCTGTAGTACAGTAGACAAAGACACATCCTAGAAAATCATTGTGTATGTTAAGGTATGATGCCCAAAACTACATCATCTTCTCTGTCTCCCCACTGTTCTCACTGCCTGTCTCCCAACAACATGATCTGCGCTGCTCTGCTATGAAAATGCTGTTCATAACCAGCATCTGCAATTCCACTCTCATGTACTTCTATATCTCTCTCCTTACAAAATCATCCAAAAGACTGAGTACAGTCATCGATTTGCGTTTCAAATTTCAGTGGACAGAACTAAGGCAGATGTCAGAATAATTATTGCAGGACTTCCATATTGGAAGCAAATTCATTTATTGATATAGGGCAGCCGGTGTAGAAAAAGAGAACAAAGTCCCTATCTGGAGAAATCACAGAGACTTTGGAAACACTGAAGCAAACATAAGAGCAAGGGAAGGGGAAAAGAGGCAGACATTCAGTAACATCTGAGTGGCTGCTTCCCTGCTTCTGAATCTGTTAGCGCTTTTCTCATTCAACAGTTTCATTATTAAAGAATTAAAAATATTTAATTTCTTACTAGAGGCTGCACAGTCTGTATCACCATCACAAACCAACAGCAAGAAAGTCTTTCCCAGGGAGTTTCTACTCACTGGAATGTGAAAAAGAAATGAGCATTCTCCTTATAAAAGGCCAATTTCTGAATTAGTGACCTCATTTGCTAAAGAGCTTCCTTTGTCACAGATATCTTAGTAGGTAAATACTGTGTTACACAGCCACACTGTCCTTTGTAGCAGTGGTACAAAGATCTCCCAGCACATACCGGTTCTCTCCTAAGCAAATGAATATTTAAAAGAGTAGACAATAAAGGGGGACTTCTATAGAAGGTAAAGGCATTCGTACAGTGATGTCAGATTGCTATATGTGCTCCCCAAGGGCTGCACAGGAAGCACTTTTATTCTAAAACTTAATGGTATTTATGGGGACCCACAGCCTGATCTATTTTACCTTTCTTGGGGATGTGCTTACGCACGTATCACCCAAGAGTCTGACGCTTTTTGCAGGAGCCCGCGTTAGAGACAGATACCATTTTGGTACCTTGTGAATAGTAATGCATATGAAAGGCAGCAAGCAAATTAAAAAGAAAAAAGAATAAGAAAGATATAAATCAAAGTCTATCCCCCATTTATTCTGAAGTATCCTTCATTTCATGCACTCATAATTTCTGCATATCCATTTCATGCCTGGGAGCTACAGTGCAAGTAAAAGATTTTCAGTTCGGAGCTTTCAATATCTGCTTATCCGGAGGAACGTTTTAAAACCGACAAACGCTTGCCCTCCCCCTTCCCGCCCCCCAGGGTGAGATCTGAAAACAATAATAAAAAATAATAACGATTTAAAAAAGAGAAAGGAAACCACAATCACCAAAGAACCCAGCGTCGGCCGCTGCCCCCCCTCTCCCCGCCGGGGCTGCGGCACCTCCGGCCCCGGGGCGCTCCCCGCAGCACACCTGCCCGCCCGGCCCCGCCGCTGCCGGCAAGTTTCTGGCGCACACCCGCGCGGACACGCACGCATCCTCCCGCCCGGTCCCGCTGCTGCAGGCTGCGGGAGAGCACCGCTTCCCTCTGCCGAGCCGGCACGGCGCGCCCGGCTGAAACCGGGTCGGCTGCGTGTGCCCCGCTGCTCCCCGGCTCCGGGCAGCGCTCACCTGCGCGTCCGGCGGGGCTGGCTGCTTCCCGGGGCCGCCTCCGGAGGAGGGAGAGGAGGCAAGTCCCATTCACAAGTAGACGCCGAGCAGACGCGGCGGCATCTTCAGCCTATTCCACTCCACCGGCAGCGGCTGCTGAATGAGGCTCCGAGCTAGCGGCAGGAATTAGAAAGCGGGAGGGAGGGGAAAGGGGAGAGGAAAGGGGAGAGGGAGGGAGAGGGAGCAAGGGGGAGTGAAGCGAGATGAGACGAAGGGAGAAGCTGGAGGCTGTTGCTTCTTCTCTATTTCCTTCTCCCTTCCCCCCAGCCCAGAGGGAAGCAAACCCCCGAGCCCGCCCCGCGGGGCCGCGCCCCGAGCGCCCCTGACGCCGCCGGGAGCAGCGGGGCCGGGGCGAGGCGGGAGCGGCGCGCGGGGCTCCCTCCCCCTGCCCGGGCGGGGTACGCCGCCGGCCCCCCATATACACACGGCTCGGCTCGGCCCGCAGACACCCACGCGTGTCCGCGAGGGGACGGGGACGCCCCCCCCC
>WBMW01004035.1:831156-972687 GCA_013396635.1 Penelope pileata | reverse complement strand
GAGGGGACGGGGACGCCCACCCCGGGGAGATGCCCCGTCCCTGCCCGTCCCCGGTCCTCTGCAGACGGCTCGGGACCGCCTCACGGAAGCGCCTCCGCGGGTGGGCCAGAGCCCACGGCACGGCCAGCGCCGTGGGACTCCCGCCCGGACACGCAGGCAGACATCACCTCAGGTGGACGAGCAGCAGGAGCGTTTTGTGCTGTACGCAGTCACGTTTCCTCACATAACGTCACAATTCTTCGGGAAAAATAAAACTTTCCCAAGCATTTCTAGATTTGGAGAATCTGTCCGTCTAGCTCAGAGCCCAAGAGGGCTGCCCTCGAGGCACAGGGGCGAGCCCTGGCTTCACCCACCAGGCCCAGTGGCTTCCTCCTGCTCTGCTTCCCCCAGTGCCTGGGGCACGGTGCCCGGGTGGGGCTGAGCCGCTCCTCTCCTCAGAGACGCACACCGCACACCGTAGGAGCACAGCAGCCACACGCCGTGCCCTCCTGCCCTGCCCACCACACAGACACACGCCAGCCTCCGAGCCCGGAGCCTTCACACAGCCACTGCCATCTACGGAGCAGCACAGGGAGGGACGCGATGCACAGCCCCTGAAGATTTAATATGGAAATGGCTAGGTGTGTCTGTATGAAAATAATCAGCCCGTCCTCAGGCAACCCGCCCGCCCGTTCATCCCCCACGCCACAAGGCAGCACTCACGCTGCTCTGCGATCGCACCGCTTGGCCCTGAAGAACAAGGCTTTTATATTCTGTGGTTAATTAGCTCTGCCAATAACTCCAGGCAAAGAAAAAAAAACTGGCACAAAAGCTCCCACTGTACAAACAAAGAATTTGGAAGGAGGGAGGCTGATAAACAATGAATCCCAGGGAGGCCAGCAGACACGGAGCATAGAGCAGAGAGTCCTGCTTGGTGTCAGCCCCAGGGAAAGAGCAGCAGCCTCCTCCAGGCTGCAGGGCTGGGGGCCTGGCAATTAAAGCCGCAATTGGCTTCAGAGAGATGTTGAGAGTTCCCAATTCATCCACAGAGGCACCAGGGCCTGCCTCCACCACGCGGTGGGCTCTGAGGTGGCCTGGGGTGCCCAGACAGCACCGCACAGCCAGGCCCTGGGACCCTCGCACCTGAACATAACCCCCGTTGGCCCAGGGAAAGGGAGCTCAGGACTTGGGGCAGACGTGGAAACAGTGAACACACCAGAAATACCCTGGGCTGAGCTGAGCTGAGAGCGTGAAGTAACCAGACAGCTAATTAACTGATACTGAAGTACTAAAGGCTGTATTTGGATAGGAAAAAGGCTGTGGTGGTAAGAGAACTAGCTTTAGGGAAGAAGTGGTTTTTGATAGGAAATGTGAAGAGTAATAAATTGCTATCAAGAAATAAAGCGTGAAAAGAATAACATTTGAGAATGTTTTTGAGGAGAAGTAGCTGAGGAAGAAGGGTGATGCACGTTAATTTGAAACAGTTTTGTCAAGAAATTGTTTTTGGAGAGGAAATATGAGAGGAAGAGAAATGTCTCAAAATAGTTTCATACAGTCCCAGCCCAAACCTATTGGCTTTAGTGTCTCATTAGTCTCCTGTGACGATAATATGAGAATTACCATTTGTTTTCTTTACAGACACAATGCAGCAGCACTACTTAGCACAGCTCTGCTGCTGGGGCTGCCAAAATCACCACTTAACTAAAGCCCAGGGCCGGGCAAGTTGGCTGAAGAATTTTTTTCCTTTTTCCTTTCTCTTGCTGGCTTCAGCAGCACAGTGGAGGGGATGACTTTTGTAATTCCCTTTTTTAAACTGCTGAGATCAGGGGTTTTTTGGATATAAAGGAAATGTGAAAGCAATTTCAATCTAATTAAGCATATACAATAGGTACCCATAATATTCTCTAGTCAAAGAGCGTATTGATCTATAATGAAAGGTTTCATTAATTCCATTCGAGGAGGCATGTTAACAAATGAGGGTACTAACATCTGATCTGGGGAGCGGCTTGAGTTTCCTCCTTTCTGCACCAAAATCTCAGAGCAAAGCTAACCAGATTAGATATTATTTTTCTTTTATTTGTCCGTCTTTTTATAGGATCTATAGATGAAATGTCATATCTGGAAGCAAAATTAAAGCAGAACTCCTACTGAAATCTGTATGTTGGCATCACTGTGCCAAGTCCCATTTCTGATTATATTAATAATCAGTGTGGAATTCATTCAGTGTGGCCTAACTTAAGCCATTTTAATGTATCTAATAGGCTTTCTATATTAAAATTTTATGTAATGTCAATAACAAGTCCCTCTAGCTGGGGTGGGCCGCTAGCTGGAGATACCAGTCTCTATACACCAAAGGTTCTGGACAACTATCATAGATCGGAAACCTACTTACAACCATCTAAAGTTAGATGAGGTGAGTCCTGTTTTTCATGTTAGATACAGAAAACAAGAAGTGGTCAAACCAAAACCGGTATGTGGTGCTGATAGGTGAGGACATTCGGCATTTTCCCTTTATTACAGATTATGTTGAGTCAGTTCCAAAAAACCCTGCCATCATTTCAGGAAAACTGCTGCAGAGTCCTTGCACAAAACATGACAGTGGTTTGCATAAACAGAAATACGCAAGAAGGAAGGGTACCCTCTGAACATCTGCTGAACTATTCAGCTGAATTTCTAGCAGCTCAGTACTTGTGTGTGCACTCACAGCATGTTAGATGGAGAGCTTTGCAGACTGCCCAAGTCATACCTTGGCATTCCTACCACACACAAAGATGAGGAAAAGAGGATAAACTATTGCAAACTTCTGTCTTTGCAGACTATTTCTGCTGACCGGAGACTCTTCACCTATAAAGCCTTAGGCTAGATACTACCTTCATGAATGTCATGTTGTAGCCAGTGTAAATTCAACGTGGACAGTATCAGAATAATGCCAGATTAAAGTGGGAAATCTTTCCAAATACAGTTGCCCCCACTCTTTACAAAATGTTAGATGTGAAACAAAGAAGTAGGCCTCAACTATCTTGCTGCCATGGAAGTCACGGCAGAGCAGCAGGGGTGTATAGAAAGGTCTGCAGTTATCACTTACAGCTGCTTGAAACCTGGTGGCAAAATGCAATCAGTGTCAGACATAAATAAAGGAAGTTTATACATATTTTAAACAGTATTTATTTTAGGATATCCATATATTTAGGTTAAGAACATCTGTGATAACAAATCTGTGAAACCTAAAAAAAGGTTTCTTCATCTACTGTGGGCTTACAGAATCTGAAGTTTGTTAAAGTTCTGCTCATTGCTTGGCAATTTAACCCATTTATCTTTTCAAAATAAGCTAGTTGATTTGTTTTCTAAGCATCTGAAGGGGTACATACACTTCTGCTAATTTAATCATTGTTTTACGAAACACTGCAACCAAGTTCAGAAAATAAACACAAGTAGGTGTACCACAAGTTTAAGCTTGGTATTTGTGTTATTTACTAATAACTATTACTATTGTATGAAAAAGTTTGAGCTGTGAACTTCAGAAATGGAAGTTCAAAAGAGTTTATCAGCATCTCCCTTACTCAATACCTTAGGCACATCTCCACAATAAGTGTGAAAGAAGAATCGTCTTTCCATGTTTTGACCCTGTTTTCCAGGCCCTGTAGGCCCATTTCCCATATGCCTTCAGCTACCTTTAAAAGACCTGTAATTTCCTTCACTCTTCTCGCCTGGAAAGTATTAGAGATTGAAAAGGCATATTGCTAGCAGCAGGAACTGGGAGTTCAGAAAGAAGAGAGACAGTGAAAGGGAAGGACAAAAGAGTCACAGTAAAAGATATTCCAAAGACTAAACAAAGTTTTTGTTCCAAATGTCCTTCAATTTCAGAAAAAAAAAAGCAAAATTTGCTTCCTCTTTTAAAATGCAAAAGGCAAGTAGGATTGAAGGAGAGAGGAAAAAAGTTCTTCCTAATGACCCTAAAAGAAGGAAAACTAATAAAAGCCACAATGAGAATACAAGTGTGCAAGATGAGTATAACTTAATGGAAGTGTGTATCTTGTGGCAAGAAAACAAGACTTTTTTAAAATGTAGAATGTACAGTTCAAAATAATCATTATCTAAAGCTGGTTTTGTTATTGTTTGTTTGTTTTTTCAATAACAAACGTCTTCCTTGTGGAAATATTGTTGTTATAACAACAAAATGTTATGTTCTGATATCCTTGGGAAAGGTTAAAACAAAGGCAAAAACAACAAGACAAAAAGTTCTAGCACAAAACAACAGATACAGAAGCTGTCTCCACAAAGTTAACAATACATCAGCGTGTTACTTGAAGCACTGAAGCCTGGAGACAAAAGGGAATTTTGATGTGGGAGGAACCAGTGAAATATGGAAATATAAATAGCGCTGTGCAGTTTTGTTTCCATTCCAGATGTGCACAGGGACCTTCCTTTCAATGCACCAGCTATACAGACAAATCATCAGCTTGAATCACCTATTCCAAGTGGTGCCCAGGGCAGCACTCTCAAAACCAAGATTGTTGTGCCTGGCAGATCAAGGAGGCATCCAGATTTGGGGTTTGGTTATCTCCTTTCCCTGCCTACTGCAAAAAAGGCCTCATTCATATATCAGAGCAAAAGAAAGATCTTCCCATTAAACTGCTGATGGCATCTGGCCTGATGGTATTCCACATTTCAATTCATCTTCATAATGAGGATAAAATTCCTCATATTCAGTCAAACCCAAGTGGCCAGACGTGAGCCCCAGGATAAGAATCTGCCTATCCATCAAAGACAACAGAACTGAATCCAAATTTGTTTAAGCTGCAGTAGAAGTATGTCTTTTTTCCTCCAGTTTTCAGAGATCTTTTAAAGATACGCCTGGTTTTATTAAGACGATGAGAGGAGCTACCTTGTTTTACAAAGTCCAAGGAAGTGGTTTGGCATGTACGGAGCATACACAATTAAGACATTTCTGTCATCATCTGAACTTTTAGACCATCTTATCACAATACCACTCTCAGGATCTTTTGGGCCTATTTCACTCAGTTTTAAAAACTGCAGTAGCATCCTAGCCATCATCCCATTTCCTCAGCTCTTCTGCCACGTACTAAAGACCAGGCAGGAGTGGACTAGTCAGCTGTTGTGTTGTGAAGGGGTCTCTCAAACTCAGGAAATCTCGAGAGCCATCCGAGACAGCCTTTGCTTGCCTTGGGTTACAGAACTGATCCAATCAAGGACCAAGCCCCAGATTGGTCGGTTGTACAATACTGAAATACATTATCAAAGACTAGTATCCATAAAGGCATTAAATGAAAATACACTGCACACATAGGGTCTGCTGAACAATGCAGGTTTGCAGCTATAGACTATTTACAGTTCCAGCCTACCAACCAAAAATTACAGCACAAAAGTATTTGGGGGGGAGGGCCTAAACGGTAAGTTAGACAGACTTCATAAACATTTTAATGTTTCAATGGCTTTTGATAATGGGTTTTTAGAAATACAGATCAGAAAATTAAATTTTTCATTTAGACAAGGTATTATTTAGTTAGGAACTTCAGACTCATTTATTTCTGACACTGCACATTAAGAGTGAGAAATGCATTTTTATATATGTGTATATGTACACACACCTGTGCATATGGCATTTTCTGCACGGGATGTCAAGCAAGATGAGGCCTCCAAATAAATTCCTCTAATTTATTCAACTTCTGGTTTCAATAGAGAAAATAGCTTGTATAATCTATTTTATTAGAAAACAAGTTTGAAAAAAAAATCACTGCATTTTGCTAGAGCATGCACAGCTTGAACACACATCACTTGATAGTAAAATATAGCAAAATCACAGAATCGTTTGAGTTGTAAGGGACCTTTAAAGGCCATCTGGTCCAACTCCCCTGCAATGAACATGAACATCTACAGCTAGATGTCAGGGTGCTCAGAGCCTGGTCCAGCCTGACCTTGAGTGTCTCCTGGGATCTGGAGACATTCTGAATTTCAGGGTGAAATGTCTTCCACCACATCTCTGCTCTAGTGCTTCACCACCCATGCTGTAAAAAACTTTTTCCTTATATCCAGATTAACCTCTCCTCTTTTAGTTTGAAACCATTTCCCCTTGTCCTGTCACAACAGACCCTGCTAAAGAGTCTGTCCCCTTCTTTCTTATAGCCCCTCTTTAGATACTGAAAGGCTGCTATCAGGATAAATAATTGGCTGTAATTAAGTCTTATAATTCCATGTATGAGCATCACTTGTTTTGTAAATGTCATAAGGTTAACGATTATGCTTCTTCCAAAACATAAGAAAAAAGTACATAGTCTTCACAATCTTGCATTTTTTTCTGTTTTCCTGTGTTTTGTCCAAACAATACATATTTGTTAGAATACACTTCTGCTCTGCTATGAATACTTTTTCATGTATATTGGATATATCTAACATCAGTTTGCAAACAGTCTAAACTGTGTCCAAGAAGATTTAAGAGAGAATGATGTTCCTGTAATCTCAGCTGCTAACCCTTCCGTACTGACAAACACCAGGCAGTCATGCTTATCTAGCACAAAGATCTTTCTTCATTTAATGCCCGCAGCTTGAGATAGTCAATCTTGCCCAGCATGTGCCTCAAGTATTTCAGATTTTTATTTGTGATTTTTGTGTATATCCCCATGCTATTCCAGGTACTATGAGTCAGTAGCTACTTATCTATCCATACAAGGCCATAATCAAAGGCATTTTTACACCAGTATATGAATGACCATGTAGCAGAGATCCAGGAGATCAATCACAATCACGACTGCAAGAGTTCAGTAAACAATTATAAATTGAGCTGTTGTATACAGACTAGCAAAATAATGACAAAATGATAAACCCTTAGCCATAAATTCTAGTTTATGCCACATACAACACTGAACCAAGTGATATGCTATCACTGCATTAACATCTATCTGCTACTGAAAAATACCGTCATTTCTCTCTAATGAACTGAAGGGAGTAAAAATGTTATAAAAAGAAATATAGATTTACTTGACTATTTAAAGTTCACAAGATTATAATTTTTTAATATTGCTTTTATCAGAAGATAAAAATATAACTAGACTTTACAGTTTGTCAGATGAGTCATAACTAAAAACATTAGATGATTCACACAATAATCAATCACAAAACAGGAAAACAATCTCAGTTATTAAACTTGTTGAGAAATGAAATGGCACTGCTTTACTATAAACCTGCCATGTGGTTTAAAATTTCATTGATTGCTATATACAAGAGCATAATTTTTGAAAATTATCATTTTGTTTGATTCAGATAATTATTTAAAGAGTCTGGTAATGTTTTTTTCTGAACTTCCTGATAACATATAAAAAAATATTGTACAGCATTTCTAATTCCATGTACAGGTAGGTCAAGGGTTATAAATTACACACTGAGAGGTGATAAAAGCCATGATTGAAAATGATAGGTTTTCCTTCAGGAATCTCAGATACACATTTATCTTTAATTGGTGTCTAGATAGTTAATCTAACAAACTTCTAAGAAAAAATTGTCTCTTTTAGAAATCTGTTAGAAATCAGTATAAGTGTTCAGGTTAAAAATCTGGAGGAACACAAGAATGAACACCTTGACAGGGATGTTCAATGACTACAGAACTTACGGAGGGCTTTGCATTGCCTTCAGCAAGCTTTGGATCAGGCCCAGCAGCTTTGCAGCATCCACACGTGGGACAGTGTGATCGAGCTGCTTTTGTGCACTAAGCAACCAGCACGTGCTGTTGAGAAGATGTGTCGGCCAGTCTTCAGCTGCACACCTCAACCCATCACACAGATCCACTGTGCATCCACGCGATCAAACAGCCACTACAAATATACTACCAGTATTACAGGGATGAGATTACAGCAGTGTTCATGTAAGCTAATATAAGCAATGCTTATACAAATTATATTTTGGCTATCAGTTTAATTTTTCATGTTTCTGTGCTTAAAACACAAGATTTCTATCCTTGCTGCATTCTGTAATGATACCAATGAGAAACACAGCCTTTTATAATGCATTTTTGTTGCTTGGTCATTTGATACTTTTGGTTATTTGTTTTGTATGTTTGGTATTGTTTTCTATTTTTAGATAAAAAAACACTAATCTTCTGTTGATTCAATAGCTGAGATGTCTTACTGTTTACCTTCCATTTTTCAAAACCAGAAGGTAGATTAACACAGATGCTTAAAACATCAAACAATGTCAGGCTTTTCCCAGTGAAATATTGTTGTTGCTAACAAATTGTGGAAAACATGCTCAAACTATGCTGCCACACTGTCAAATACAACTAGAAGAAAAACATATTCCATCTGAAAATTCAATACACCAATGCAATCCACAAAGGAAGAAAAACTGCATAATTAAAAAAAGAAATGAATCCAAATTTCCATACAGACTAGGCCTCTGCAGCCTGTGTTCAGGTTATATAACACAAAGAAATGCTTCACATAAGCATTTCATACAATTTAACACATCTCAGGGGCTCATTCCTAGAAGTATCAGAGAAAATTACAGATGTTCTGGATCTACAGAGTCCTTAATCCATGGAAAATGATTTCATTTCCATGATACACACTCAGAGAAAGCCTCATCTTTCTCCATTTTCTGCTGCTATGGTCTAGGAATGTGCAAGTAGCCCTCACTAAACTGTTTAGCATCTAGATGAACTCATTTCCATGGAAAGCAGTACCTGCAAGCCTCTCCAGTGTAGTAACCTGCACAAGGTTCTCTGTAGTTGTTTCCTGCTTTTAGAGATACAGCTATTACACTGACTCTCCTCGTCTTTTCTAAGCATTTTCTTGGAAAGCAGATGCCTTCTGTGGCATTTCAGAAAGAAGTGGATGTTATCTCCCACTGGTGCCCACTGTGTATTGCAACATCAAGCAATGAAGTGGACCAAGAGTGATCTGAAATTGAAAGAGCATATGTACAAGATAGTAAAAAGAGCCAGTTAGATTCCTTGGATTTTAGAATTCTGTTGTTCCAGTGGAATCTCACATACCCTTCTGTGAATAGAGTCCTGGCCATGTCTCTTACAACTTGATTTCTATGGTGCCAGAAAAAAAAGTACGGGTACCATGATATCAGTCTAGGCATTTCTTATATATATGTATTTTTTCAGCTTGACAATGCAGCTTGGCTTGTTTTAAAGTTTTTTACTACTGTTGTGGTAGATCATAGTATTTGAAAATTTTGATTGAAGAACACCGGAAATGGGGAATTAAAAAAAAGTGTTGATAAATAATAGCCTTATTTCCCAAAGAGTTACATATGTTTATATATTTTGAAAAAGATTGGATCCATGGATCTCAGTAGCCTTTTACTTGTAATAATAGAATTGATGTGTACAAGCATCAAGATGAAAAATCATGCCTAAATGGTCGAAGTTCCTGAACATACAGAGAAAAGGAAGATTTCTTATTCTCTCATTGCTGTGATTCAGACAATTAAATTAAAACTGTTCCTTTACCATTTCTGTATCTGCTTTGTTGAAAAGTTAATAGACTCTGTAACTCTGTAAGAGAAGTGAAAAAGAAAAAAAAGAATTGCAAACAAATGAGGTAAAGAAGCTACAGAATATAACTGATTAATTATTAATGTAATTATTCTTCATATCAAGCTCAAATAAATCAAACAAACCTTTTGGGTAGTCAAGATGAAGAAGAAAAACTACACTTCTCATAAGTTTTCCGCTTGCTATCTCGATGAGATAAAACATAAAGATGCTATGCCAGATTCTGTTCTCATGCTATAAATCCAAAATAACAACACTGGCTTACTTAGATTTTACATTGACTTCAGGAGAGTTGAATTTACATCACTGTGAGATCAGGATCAAACTGCTGAGGGGATATTAAAAAGAGATTAAATGTGATCTTAAACAACGATATCCCAGGAGATCCAAGGATTTTCAATTTGCGAGATTTTACAACTGTCTGAGAGTTGGATAAATTTCAAATGCAGTTGCTGATAAGAGCATTTGCAGCTGCCAAAAGAACCTGTTTTAAGGACCTGAAAGTTGGCAGAGAAACTGAGTATCATAGAAGAGTGTATCGGAACATGCACGTCTGCAACCAACAGAAAGGAATTCCATGGGTATCTGCAAGAGTATGCGTATGTAGCCGGATTCATTCAATTACAGTTATTGGAAAGGTCTATGTTATTCTTTTAGCTACTCATTCAGTAAAACTTTGAGCACAGCTTTAAAGCATGGGTATACCTATTTCAATATCAAGGCCCACATCCTTGAAAGTGTCAGCTACCTAATTCTTGTTCACCCGATTGACTTGTGCTGAATTCATCTCAGAAGACATTTCAATATCTAGGTCTGAGTTATTTTGCTTCTTGCTGGACTCAAGACTGTATTCAGCACTTTCACTTCTGAATATTGATTCAAATGATATCCAGAAAGTGCCTCATCTTGCTTTCATTCATTCATTAAATCATATTCCTATAGAATTTAATGGAAAATTTATTTTTGTTTGCAGGTCTGTGCTCTTAGATCTTTGTAGCTGTCATTTGCAGCATACTTTAAGAGCATCAGTGAGATGAGTGAAACAAGATGAGTGTAATTCTTGAGGCAGAGGATGATTTTCATTTCATCCAAATTAATTTTTCATCTGGCATGAGGACACAATATTCATCTTCTAATGCTCTGAAAGTCATAGGCTCATCTGATAAATTCTCCTGAATAAATGAGAATCCCAAAGAATTGATTAACAAACAGTGAATTCTGTTCTGGTGCTGATCTACAGATAACAGATTTTGATAAGAGTTTAATGCTAAATTCCCAAACCATACATGCAATTTTGAGTATTGTATGTCCATTCAGTTTGCTTACACACAGGTACAAAATCACTAATCATGAAGTTGAGCACATAAACATATGCTTTCTGAGTACAGTTATGATGGCTATGTGTACAAAACTATTGAATAAAACCCACACAAAGTAGACAAACACACTTTTAGTGTCTTTAGCCTTGAAAATCAAGCACTGTAGATCATCCTCTTCAGGGATGCACTGCACTAACTGAATTGTTAAGACTTTACAGAGATCAACAGTTCTAAATAATCAAAACTACGTATGGACATTCTACATTCAACATGAAGTAATACCCAATAGTGTAATTTGAAGATGCCTCCAAATTCTATTGCCCTTAAATTTGGATGGGAAAAAATAAGTCTTAAAGCATCTTCTGTAATTCAGACGTGATTTTTCAGTATTTGGACAATACAAGGCACCAATGCTCTAATTCACATTTCATACAATTATGTAACAGTTCTTCTGAAATAAAATGCACATACAGAGTAAAATAGCTTGTTTTCCATTGCCCAGAGCAATTACATCCTGAAATCAGACATCGAGGCTGCAGAGCCTGCTATAAAAGACCACATAAAGTATTCAAATGTCAACATAACTTCATTCTCTAGAAACAAAGCTGTCACTAGGAAATAAAATACTGTTATTTTTCATTCATTATTTTTTAAAAAAATTATATACCACGTATTGAAGCATGTCCCACATGACGCTCCTAAATAGTCCATTAAATACAAATTATTTTGCAGTATAGTATTCTTAGTCTGTGTAGATTGAAGTTATATACATGGCCTGTATGCATTTCACCTCTTTGTCCTAAATCAAATAGTGCTCTTGGCACTCAATCTCTGCTATTTGAAGTCAGCTTTCAGAGCATTTGGCACTTCAGCTTTTGTAAAAATCCAATTAAAATCCCAATTAACAAAAAGAATATTTCTTTTCAGCACAAAATATTTGGTGCTTTGTCTAACTTGGGCATTAATTCGCATGTCCTTTTTTGTTTGTTTCAATCATCTATGGTTTAGAATGTTTATTTCTGTAATAGATTCACTCAAAGTTTTATTTTTTATTAGTCAAAATACTAAATTGAAGTTTCAACAACAAACTGTTTGTAAACCACCATTAAATCCAGTATACAGGTTTGAATGAGAGGAAGTGGGGAAGGAAAGCATTTTAGGAAAGACAACACATTGCTTTCATGTATTTTATGCAAGATATGTGAAAATGTTGTTTCTAACTGAAGAACAAAATGAAATGTAGCTAAAATTAATTTTTCGATTCTAAATGGTTAAAATCTAGCTGCAATGTCCTCTGAGCAGAATACAACATTTAGTTCACTTGTAAAAATGATTTGTGAGTTTAATTTCGATGAGAAAAACTAAACGTTTAAACTGTTTCATTCAGCCTACAGAATGGAAAAATTAGTTCACTACTCAGTTTAAGTTAGTTTTATGAGAACACCTAAGAGTATTTCCATCAATTAATAAGATAATGATGTGCACAGAAATATTCCACTGAACTTTCAAATTATGAAGTTCACTGGTTTGATAATAAAGTATTTTTATGACTTTTTTCTTCAGGAACTTATGGATGGTTCTCATGATAATGTATCCAGCATCAATATCTTTTTATTATTTACATATTCCAGTAAAAAAAAAAAAAAAAAGCCAGCATATCTTTATCTTCATACATATTAGAGAGGCAAAAGCCAATGACGTGAAAAGGCAGCAGTTTAAATGTGTAAAAGCAAACACTTATAATGAAACAAATTAAGTCTGAGCACAAATTTCAAACTATTCATGGCACAGCTCAGACGACATCTGATGATTGATGGAGATGGTTAAGTGGAGTGCTATTAATAGCAGCACAATGTTCAAGATAACAAGGTTATCATACTGTTATGTATTTTCTGGATGGAATAACAGGTAAGCCTCATTGGTCATCAAAATACTGTATTGTAATCAAAGTCTTTGAAGGCACATATTTGAAAACCTATGTACCTAAATGATGAAGACTGAAAATCAGATAATCTCGTTTTAGATTTTTAATTAACTAGAAAACTATGGAAATAGTTAAAAGTAAAATAGACTAATGTGTATTAAGTGTTACTCATAATTACATTTCATTGATCTTCCCTAGAAAACAAAAGTATTTTATTTTGTAGTCTTCACGAGGCATACTCAGGAAAAATCAAATAGATTTGATCTGCACATCAAAAATACAAGTTTGCTTCAATTAAAGAAATAGTTATGCAAAGCAAAGGAAAGCCATTCAATAGCTTGCTGACCTCTATAGTGCTATTAGCTCAAACCAGGAAAAAGACAGAAGAGTTTCTGGTGGTAGCCAAGGGGCTAAGATTTGGAAAAAAGAAAACAACAAAACTTCATTTTAATGCACAGAAGTTATGCACGGCTTCTTTCTAAAGGTGAAGACCTTGTGTCCAAGACAAGGAGATTTTCCAATGTATTTTTTGGAAAAATTTTGAAATACTAAGCAGTAGCAAGTGGAAAGAACTAACCACAAGTCTAACGATGGTTCTAACCATACTGATCTACAGAGAGGATCCACATCAAGAAAAGGAAAGAGTAACTCATAATCCAAATTAAAATGAAACATTGTATAAAGAGCCAAGGGACTTGCCAATATACTAAAAACTTACGTACCATCTCCTCAACGAGCAAAATACCATAACTCCATTAAATATAAATGCTAAAAATCTGTCTCCATAACAAAGCAATTATAATGAGACTTGTCATTCATCTCCTTTACAAGGGTGTCGTGAGGCATGATTCATTATGTTCTTGAAGCGCTTTGAAATCCTGAGATGAAAGATGCCAAAGAAATGCAAAGTATTATCATCATAATACAAAGTTGTATTATCATTGTCATCAAACAAAGTGCCTTAGGAAAGGGCACTTTTACACATGAATTAATTTGTGATTTTAACAGCTCACTTATTTGAAAGTAGAGCTGCTGTTACTATTAAATCCAAATCTGGATGCAGGGATTGAAGCTCTCAGGACTGTATTCTTGCATTGCCAGCCCCAAGATGTCACTTCTGTAGAGAACTGTATCTAAATTACAGCTTTGCATGATGCAGCCACATTTAGTCTATGTCTGTCAATTCAGCACCTATCTCAGCAAGCAGCAGCTGCAGCTCAGGAGCACCTTTCCTCCAGGACACTGAATATTAACTGTCTCCTTAGCTCATGCAAATACCATTCTAGAGAACAGTGCACAGGGAGGGTGCCAAAGTAAAAATATATGCAGACGCATATAGGGAGAAGGGAAAGAGGAAAAAGGAAAAAAAGGAAAAAGGAAAGATTTTGAAAAAAATGACCCTTTTCCTCTCCATTTTGTCATGCATTTCCCCCAGTTTTTCATCCAACCAAATTTTCTTCAAGTAGTTTAACTTCACAGACTGACCGAATCCCTTCAACATTTCCTCATTATTACCTGAAAACTGAAATTTTTTTTGCACTTCCAGGCAGCAGCACAGACTTACTACATCACTAAAATCATGGGTCTGTGCTACTGCTGCTGAAGTAGGAAAGATTCTGTTTCCTTATGTCAACACCAACTCATGCATGGTGATACAGCAGCAGCATTTGCTACTGTCATCAGGTACGCACAGACAGATTTCTGGGGAGCACTGCAGATGCTCCCCACCAGAGACAGAGCTCTGGAGAACCCCTTCTCCAGGCAGACTTATGGCTGAGTAATGGCTTTCTCCACTGATGTTTTCTACTCATTAAGTATTGGTGATTCTTTACAGGGTTCAGTTATACCATGTTGGTATTCTGTCACTTTTACTCACATATCTGAAGAGAGAAAATGACATCAAGGTTCAAAGGTTACATTTTTTTATTGATCTGAAAACCCTGGTCTGACAGGTGTTATTTTTTTCCATAGGTGGTGTTTTTTGCAATACTTCTTAGTTGAATAGCATTGAAATTAAATTCCTGCTTCAGTTCATTAGAATATTCAGCAAGTTAATACATTTATAAATCATAATTAACTGCTCCTTTCTGTTTTGCTTCTCTGTTGAATTGCTTTGCATTTGTTTATTACTGTTTAAGGACAGAAAGAAAGTATGTATATTTAAGAATTTGGACCTCTCCTGGATAAAAGTAACTTTTCTTTACTGTGGCTGAAATCCTTTGTTCCTTCCTGGGAAGGATCAAACTCCCATTGTTTTTTGTCCATTTAAAGCTGAACTAAGCTACTAACATCAACTGTGCTGTCCATTCTTCTCGTACTGGGTCTGCTGAGACTTATGTCTACTGCTGTTGAATTCTGTTATTAATTCATAAAACTGTGCTGAAGTCAATGGAGTTGTGCCAGTTTTCCTGTACAGAATATTCTGACATCACACAATTACAGAAAAGCTCCATCAGACTCCTTGTTTTTATCAAGAAACGGTTTATTTAAATCAAGTGTATTGTATTGTACAACACTTTTGAAAAGGCTTAAAAAGCCAAGGGAGTATAAAGAGTAGATTACTGTATTACTTACAACATGGGGGTGGAATAGCTTCATTTTCATGTAAATTCCTCTAAGGAATGATGGGTTCATTTTGCCTTGATAATGTTCAAGGTAATGGTAATTCTTTGTGGAAATATTGTATCAGATATTCAGAAAAAGTTTCCATTAGAGTACACTGGAAACTAACGTTTTTTACTTTTAATAAAATAAGGAATAGACTTGTTTGGAAGTAGTTTATTTTATTTTAGCTTTTTCTGTTGGCTCGGAAGACAATTATCAGCATTCTCAGTTCCTGGCATAGGAACTGGGGGGTAATTAAGGGACACATATGCCATGTACACAGGGTGAAAAGCAGATAACACTGCTATTCATCCTGACCCTGACCAGCCATCGAAGCAAACTAGACATACACATCATCATTCAGAGGAATGATTAGCATAGTGCTAATCCCATCTGCTGAATGGTGACATGGTGCTAATCCTGCATACTGAGCACACTAGTAGTTTGTTCCTGAGGTGGTTCAGTTTCACATCTCCACATCACAGATATACATCCACCTACCACAACTTGGCCTTACACTATGTTTGTCGACCTAAGTGCCTTGTTGGTAGGAAGAGGAAGAACTGCAGAAGGCAGCAGATATAGATTAGAATAGTTCAGCAGTGTAGAAGCAGCAGTCCACTAGTTTTTGGATTACAGATGACTGGGTCTTTACAGAAAGGTCATAGAGCATGCAGAGAAGTTTATGCTGCTTAAAATACCATTTGCTCTCCACAATTTCTTATGTGGATCATTCCTCTAATTCAGGATACAGTTTCTTCTGTTATGCTGCTTTTCTTCAAGTCACCGCTATACTCATTTACATTAATGCCATTGGCAAAGAGAAATACCATGTTTCTTTATTTATTTGGTGATCCTTGTCCCTCTACAGTTCACAACATGATTATAAAAAATAAAGTAGTGATCCTCCAAGAAAACTTGAAGGCATGAAAAGCTGTCTGGGAAGACCAATAAAACAATATAAAATGAAGAAATGAAACTAAAGGTACAGAAGGAAACTACATATTGCTGCTTCTGTTCAAAGCACAGATTGCCTGAAAGAATGCAGTATGAATGTAACATTGAAGTGACCTACAGAAATCATAAACACCTGATGTCTGAGTTGCAAGACAGAAAAGACTTAGGTAAGACATCAATTGCAGTATTAAACAGTGAGGATAATAGCTACAAGGCAATGTACAAAGGTGAAAGAAAATAGATATTACGAAGTCCTAAAATAAAAGGGTGCTAATTGCCTTTCAGCTTAAAAGTATGAATTTTCCAAAGTACTGTAGCTGGCCATATTCTTCTTGTTGGTATAGAAGAACAGTGTTTCAGGTGGAACTCTTCAAATACAAAGCTGGATACAATAAAAATCAATTAATACGCATCTCCACTTCATCTACCCCTCCAAAAAAAAATCACACCTCGGAACATTCTAAGTAAATTATACTAAAGATCATTGAATTTGTGGAAAAACAAAACAAAACAAAAAAAACCCAAAAACCAAAACATCAGAAAGTATACTGTCTCTAATCATTACATCATCCTTTGTAAGCAATGTCTTAGTGAGTAAGTTAACATGATTATTTGTATCATTTAGCACAACCATCTGGATCAGGAGTCCCCAGGCTTATTCCTTTATAATGCTTGTCATAGTTTAACTTTAAATATCACTTTAAAAAAGAAAATGTTTGCATTTTAACTGTTATATTTACTGTTAAAATAAACACATTGGGATGTATTTTCTTCTTGAATTTTAGGTATCATGTTCAGTTACTCAACAGAAATTTGCAGAAGAATACACCCTCAGCTGTACAGGTTCCAGCCAAGGAAATACAGAGCATATGGGAGCTTTGGAGCTCTTCCCATACAGTTACAGCCCTAATTCAGTGGCTGAAATCACTTCTTAGTCTCAGAAAACACTAGATAAAATTTGTTCTTAGTAGCTCCTCTGGGAACCTTTTGGAAACAATCCCATCACTGCAGAGTAGAAGTGCCTATACCCAGCCACACTTTTTGGAAGAGTTCATATATTTTGAAAATTTTCTAGCTGAAGAAGTAGCTGTTTTCTTCCATTGATGCTTTAAATGTGATGAGATGTCCATTAGGATAACATTTAGAGCATAATATTCCAAAAGATCAAGAACAGTAGAGTTCACGTTCTATATTAGTAAATCCCAAATCATAAGCAGATACTATTTTCTCAAAGTAGATTAAAAATAAGATATGTAAAGAAGAAATAAATATTATTTCCTTCTATCACTTTTTCTCAGTCAGTGTTACTAAGACAAAGTTCTAAGAAAAAGTTACTGTTGTGGATTCTTGAGCAGACATTAATCACTTTGTCTTTAACCTTTGCACGAAAGTTAGTGTATAGCTGCCTCTGTCTTGCCTTTCATGAAACCAACTGGAGGAAATATTCCTTTTTGGGGGATACTGAAGGAACTTGTGCTCATCTTGAAATGTTCATCCCATTTCAGATTAAATATTTATTTCAGCTTTAGTCATTTATCCATGGTTAAAAAATTTCTCTTCATTTTTCCTCAATCCTGTTGGAACAGGCTATACCAGACTTGAGTTACACACAATCTATGGCAACTAGAAAAGCTGCATCATGGCCAACTTCCCCCTCTAAATTTCCTTGTATAAAGTTACTTATTTATTAGTATGAGAATAAACAGCACATGCCCCACAAGTCATGGTTAAAACCTTTTATATCATTTTGAGGGTTTGTAGTCATAAAAGTCTTAGCATTTGCATATTCCCTTCAGTAAGCCAAAAAAACTCCTCAAACTGTGGCAGCACTAAGGACTAAAATACACACCAGATCATACTGAAACATCCAGTGAAGAAATGTTTGGTTTAGACATTCTTATTAAAATCTCCTGTTAGACTAACTCCATCTGTGACCTGTTGATATTGACTTGCTCGCTACAACAAGCAGTAGCAACTCAGCCAGTCAAAAATGTCTAGATGTTGCACATCTTAAGCTACTGTTACAGCAAACAATGCTTGCTCCTGGTAAAATTCTCTGCGGAAAACAGTAATGGAAATTTTATGAAAAAAAGAAAAAAGGTAACACTGCCTCTATTTGAAAAGCATTTTGTTATTCTTTGAATGAAGAACACAACATAAAAATAAATTGGATTCAGCATTGTAGGTGCAGAACTGTCTGGCTGCTAGAACAGCTATTGAGGTGGCAGGAGATAATTATGGATGATGATGGGACATCTCGTAAAGTCTCACAGGGAAAAAAATAATTGATCCACACTAATGATAATTCCACTCTATCTTTCTGTCTCTTCCTCTGCTTTTCTTCCTTCTTTACTATTACTCTTACTTAACCTTCAGCTAACCATTTAAGTAACCACTGAACAGAAGTAGTAATTGTATTAAATCAATACTGTGGTATACAATCTTCTTGCTTTTTGCATTAATGTCAGGAGGCTTTCTTCTTTTTAACATCACACTCTTAATGCTCCCAGTACGGTAAGAATGTATTTTCTATTTTTTGCAGTGCTTTCAAAAGTTACTGCAATTGTAATTATTTTCCAAATTTTGAAAAATGCCTCCATGGCAGAAGCTAGGATCTTAGCTTAATTTCATCTTCCTGCCAGTGACTTATTTTTGATCTGGATCTAACTCTACATCTGTCCATATGACCGTAGCTGTTTAGTCATTGTATTGTTGAACATTTAAGTAAGAATTATTTAAAAGTCCTCAGGATTCTTGCTGACAAGGTGACAGGAAGATACTATAACAGTGGTGCTGATGAAGCCCTAGCAAGAAGTGCAAGAAGTGCAAGTGGAAAGAAAAAAATAGCATACCTACTTTTCAGTTTTGTTGTAATTCTGGATATCCTATCGTATTACCCATTACCAGTAACTTTTATGAATTAGTTCTGCAGGGTATAAATGTCTTTGTAACAGTTTTAGTGTTATAGCTACTAAAAGAGTACTATCAAAAAAGTTGTAAAGCATTAAAAATATTAACAGTAACATTTAAAATAAACACTACGTATAAATGAAACTGAAATTAAATAAGAATGGTTCAGTCGGCTCTGTACTTTAAGGAAATATTTGAGTTTCACTCTCAGAAACACTGTTAGGATATTCATTTAACCTAATTATGCCCAGTGAAGATGGTTTCAACTGTGGAAGATGAGGCAGCACAAAGGGCAGACTTCAGAAACATTATTTTAACCCAGACCCTCAGCAAAAAAAGCACCAAAACATGCAAGCAAGACTAATATTTAACAGCTTGATTTGTAGCTAGAACTGCACAAACAAACTACTCCTTTGTCTCAGTAATGTCACAGTGACAACAGGAACTTTCAGTGACAAATGGAGGACTTGTAAGACTGAACGTGACTTTTACAGAACAATATTACATTTTTTGATGAGTACAGTTAGCATTACAGACAGCAAACTCAGCTGGGTAAAATCCTACACATACCTAGCACAAAGCATATTGAAATCAGACAAATCCAAACTGGGCATATATTTATAATGGATAATTGAACACAGCAATAAGTAAGGAGGACAGTGCCTTCCTTTCTTGCCATCTAGATGTTTTTCTTATTCAAATGCTATTGCTTCATTCATATCATGGGGCTCAGTACAGTAAAGGGCAAGATTTATTACACCTAAAAGGTCAAACTAGATAAGCTAATGGTTCCATCCAAACCTGAAATTAAAAATACTTTTTATTTACTTGGCCTCTAAGCTCCATACGCACACGTGTTCATAAATGCCTGTACTACACAAGGAAATTCCTTCATACTGCTCCTTTACTTGTAATTTGCACTGTTCTGCACATTGATTTTTTTTTTTAATGGGGAAGAAACAGGATAGCAGAAAAGTCCCACTATATTTTATTTGTTTATTTATTAAATGTCAGTTACAGAACTAATTCCATTATTGCTGATAATTTCAACATCAGTATTCTTTATCAATAAAGCAAAGACTGTTTACACTGAAATAGAAAATGTTGTTCAAATGAAAATTTTAGATAACGTATTTTCATGTTTATGAAATGGTATACACAATTTTGACTTTTTAAATTCAAAAAATATTTTTTCAGAGCAAAAGGATGCATTCAAGATGTACTCTTAGAATGAAAAAAAACAGCATTTATGTGCTGTCTACAGAAATAAAGTTGACTTGCCAAGATTAGTTAATATGGCATAAACATAAATGGGAGAAAGAAATTTTTATATAATTTTGAAAAAAAAACCTAATTTTGAAATATCTTGTGAAATCTGTGTGGCAGACAAATACGTACATAAATTAATTTATAGTCCCTTCCATTTTTATGATGGAAAAACCCATGGAAAGCAGTATGAAAAAGGCAATATTCCTTGCATAAATATATAGAATAGGTAACCACCAAAGCTATTTTTATGCAATAAAAAATTGTGCATTTACAATGTATTTCAGTGTTTTCATAGAGGTAAATCTCTATCCAAGCATATGTTGAAACTAATAATGTCAATTTGAGAGAAATAAAAATGTGTCTTGGATTAGAATTGCACATAATGAAGAAAGAATTCTAGCCAAAATAAAGCAAAACCCACATTACTTTTTTGAGTTGAAGAATCAGAATATATTGTTTCCCTGTTTTTAACTTATGAATTTGAAAAATGTTTCCTCGTTAGGATATAATCAGCAACATGTGTGAGAAAGATCTAAACTGAAGATACTCTCACAAAGGAATGAAAGAAACAGATTTTCAGAGATTCTGATTTTGTAGTGTATGTACATAATTGTAACTACAAAGGAAAAAGCATAAATTGCTAAAAACACCTGTGATCAATCCACTTTAAGAAGTAAATAGAACAGTTCTGAAATTCCATATTTAGCTCCCCAAGATATTTGCCACAATATCACAGAAAAAAAAAAAAAAAAAGGCTTTCCATCTATATCCAAGTACCTAAAGATATTTTTAAAAAATCTCAGTACTTTAAAAAACAAACATCCCAAAAAGGAACACATACAAAAAAAAAACCAAAAAACACCTGCATTGGATCACTTATGTGAGAAAAGCATTATTTAAGGGTCTTACAACGCTTCCATTTTAAAATTTAATTTGCATAAGGTTTGTTTTTTCTTCATCTAAAAGACAGTAAATGAAAAAATTTCTCAGAGCATACGGACCCAGTCTTTCTATTGAGTACAACTTCTAAATAATATCTGATATTTTCTAGGAAAGTCTGAATTACTGCAAGTTTCCAAAGAGAACAGAGCTGAAGGATCTGAAGTCACTGCCATTCATGCTCATTTGACAAAGAAGACCACATTTTATGGCCAAATATCATCCTTTCTGAGGGAGTCAGGGTCGGAGCACAAAGACCTGCACAAGTATACTTGTTATAACATACAGAGATTCCTCAACAGTTTTCTTTGTGTTCTTGTCAGTAATGTAAAGTAAGTCAAATACTGGCCAACCTTCTCCTCCTTTCAGGCACTTAATGGCTATCAGAATAATAATTTTATTTTCCCTTCTCTTCATTTCCCAGAGCAAACATGGGGTTTTTAACAACTAAATCAGATGTGATGAATATGTGGATATTGGGAAACATTCACCAAACTACGTTGAGGAAAGAATTTTCTCCCCTTCAGTTTTGTAGGGGATACGTATGAGAGCACAAAATCACCATCACGCATCAAGTAAAACTTAACGAGACTGGCTTCAAAGCAGTTGATGTTAAGATTAATGATACTCTGTTACTCTCCTTAGCCCAAATATTTCTTTAAATGTTCTGAACATGGATAAGATTCTGTGATGATGCAATTGAAAGTCAACAAATCTGAGCTAGCTTATTCCAGCAGAAGATGTGTCCTTATAAGACAAACTTCAAAAATCATATAAAAATGAACATAGTATGAGGATGAACACAATTCCAAATGTAACTTTACTGATTTAAAAACAAACAATAGTTCTGTTAGAAACTGGCAGCATTCCCTGTAATAATATTTAAACAAGGAAAGACAGAATACAATATGCACAGGCATACTCCAACTATTTTAAAATGACATATTACTGTATACTTTATGAGAAAAGTTCAACCAGATTTGTCAAATAACTCAAGGTCCAGCAAATCAAATGTTCACTGCACATAAAAATCGCTTGTTCTTTCAAGAGATCACTGTATAGTTACCAAAAAGAAGCTCCCATCCGACAGCCGCCATCTTGTATACCAGCAGAAATATCATGGACATTTTCTTACACTGTTTCTTATGACAACAGCTTTAAAATGACCGATACAAAGTCCCATTGTGAGCTGCCTCACACACTGAGCAGGCTGTGTACAAGCCCATCTAGACATTATGCTCCTCCAGGAGCAAATTTTGCTGTCCCTGGGACAAAACATCTTCTCTTGTGAGAAGTCTCTGTAACGCTGCTCAAGGACCTTGAAACTTCCCAGGAAGCTGCTAAAGAGTCAGAGCAGTTTGTCCCAGCAAATACTTTTCCAGCACAAGGCCTGCTAGATTTAACAGCTTGACACTGTTTGAGTCCAGACTCATGGCATAATTGGAAATTTTTACCCTGACACATATTTACAGGGCCTGTCTGATGCTTCAAGATGTACAAGATTTATGGCTCCACACTGGGCTTTTCAAAGATTTCTTTATCATCAAATAACAAAGTGAAACTCATCAGTACAGACCCATGGATGAGATTAGATATGTTTTTAGGTCGCAATCTAAAAGCTTGCTAATGCTCACAGGCATTCCTTGTCTAGGAATGTTTGTTAATTTGAACTCCCCTCCCTTGCTGTGTTTCTTTAATCTCTCAACCAGCTGTCTCCCATAAAAAGATATTTCTGTTTTTAGTTACAAATCTGTTTAGAGATAAAACTTGCCCATAAATACTCAACTGCATCCATGGTCTTTTTTTGCTGACAGTAGAAAACCAACTCCAGATGAAAAATATTAAACTTTGTTTAGGAATAGAAAATGCATTCTACTTGTTCAAAGCATGGCACATGTTATAGATGTTCTGGATTTTAGGTCTAGCATGACACTGTGAAAGAACTCACGGAAACAACCATTTTTGTCACCTTTTCAGATTTAGAGCTCAGAAGAATGGGATAAATTGAGCTCTCTCAGTTCAATAATATCAATAGCTCTCTCAGCTCAGTAGTATTTTTACCTACAGAACTCTTTAACAAATGGAACATTGAAAGATTCAATGTTAACAACAAAAATCTCTCCCAAATCCCACACCTTTTCTAATAACAGCAAAACAGCAGGTTATTTCTATTTTTTTTTTGCTTTCACTTGATTTCTAGATTTTAACTAAATAAATTTCATCTACTTCTTCATAGTATGTTCACTATATTTCCATCAACCCAGAGTTCAACATTACCAGGAATAACAGTTTCAAGTATCATTAAGGACTGCAAGCCAGGACGTCTACTTCAAATATACACACATTTAGAAATTTTCTGAGCATTTTCACTAGAAAAGTGTTAAGAGTTAATTTCACTCTGACCACGTAGTGGTCCACTTAAAGCAGCTTCTATCTTCCAAACAGTTCTACTTTCCACTAAAATGACTGGATATTTTATCAGAGATCAATTGAACTATTTCTTCATGTAAATCCAAACTAAGGGTAAAATTCAGATGCTGAATTTTACTGCTGCAGAAAGTAGCATTTCTGTGATATCCAACAAAACACAAAATGCTTCTACCATCATCCTCATGACTACAAGAAACATATACTGCCCCAAGTCTATCATTCCTGCACTTGTCAACACTCAATTGAGGCTCTGGAAACTCGTATCTCAGAATTTAGCCAAGTACATTTTTTGTACTAAATCATGGAAATTATAATGATATAGAGACAAAACATATACTTACCCTAGCATTACCCAGCATTTCTTCATTATTAAATGATTATGTCAAATATGCTTTCATTAATATTTACTTTACTCCTGCTGCAGTTCCGCATAAAATTCTGTGTGAAACTGATTAAAAATATAGTTTCATAAAATACATGAAAATTAAATTCTACTGTTCTCAAAATATCAAGATTTTATGGACAATGTGCCAAAACTGTGTTATACTGTACAGCATAAATACTTACAAATAAGTTTATGTGTTAGTAGTTCAACACTGTGGGATGCATTAATTCTCCCAAGTGAATTCACATCTGAAGATATTCTGCAGTCTGTCAGTTAGTTTATTCCACGTAGTTATTTTATCTAAACTCCTTTCCATGGGAGGCCTATGCCATTTAGATCCTGAAGAGATAGGTGCCTTATAAATACCTGGGATAGATAAAGGTGACAGACAGAAGCTAAAAAGAAGCAGCAAACTGCTTCAAGATGAAGAAATACTTCCTTGGGCTTTACCTCAGGAAGACATTTCAGACACAGAAACTGCCCTTTGCTTCTGCCCGTGCTCATTCACCTTGTACATTAGATTTTCTAATACAGCTGTGTTTCCTTGTTTGTTTCTGTGTAATGGGAACTTTGGCTCTGAAGTAGATGTACAATTAACTCAACTTGGAAGGTCTGGGGAAAACCTTCAGCCCAATCTTCTCTCAGCCCAGCTTCATATAGGCAATGTGATATCCCCATGACTCCTTCTCCCTGAGAAGCCTAGAAAAGGACCTGAAGATCTATAGGAAGCAAGGCAGAAGTTCAGCAATAACAAGAGAAATTGTACTGCCCATCACCATCCATCTGGTCCTGTTGTGCTCATCCTTACACCGGAATGGAACCATATAACTCTCAGTTAATGCACAATCATAGCAAGATTACTCTGTGTAGAATATACTCTTTAATAATAATTATAATAATAAACAACTGATAAAATGAAGACTTATCCAAAATCTATCTAAAAGTAACGATAATAATAGCAGTTAACAAAATGGAGCTCCTAAGTGCCCCATCGATAAATTAATTAAAGAACTTGTTACAGGCAGAATAAATATCACACACAGGCCTGTGTGGCACAGTTGAAAAATGATCTGACAAACATGATGCCTCTAGAGGAATGAGCTAGCAGTTAAACAAGACAGGTTAATACCCTGCTTACATCCACAAGACATTCACAATGTTCCCTTGCAACTGCTGTGACTTGAGACTAAAAGCTTTAACCAATAAAAACTATTAAACCTTGGCAATAAAACAATGCCAACCATAACAGATCATGTGGCTATGGATCGATAGGTGGTATTTCCTTTAGAAATCATGTCACAGGATTTTCAGTCTGAAAATATTTTTTTCTTGCTTTAAAACTGCAGAGAGAAAAAGAAAGCTTGGTCAGGTCTAAGTTTAAAGAACTAAAAGCAGAAAGCAACAAATAGAAGAGGCTCACAGTATAATCACTCCCAAAAGGATAAAAATGAAACAGGCAACTCAGCATTTCTCCTCATGGATATGCTTCTGTAGGGTCAATGTACCCACACATACTTAGCCACAGATGCATATAGTCTCTGAGAGGAAAGATATATTTTAATAGCCACCCACAGAACTTCTTCAACTTCTATCTAAGGTATGGTAGCATAACTAATACTAATGAGAGCTTGTGTCAAGTAATTCATTTCTAGGATTCAACCGTTACACAGAAAGAACCACTAGACCAGTACTGTACTACCAAGGAAAGCCAAACACCATTGAAATTAATCAAGATTCCCTCTAGGAATCAGGCTTTTCGATTTTAAACTACTGTGCTTCCAGTGCAAGGCAGGGGAACCAGTCAGAGCTATTTCAGTGTAGGAACCCTGTTTTTATGACCACTTCATCTGAGATGGGGACTTTTTTCCTTCACTAGATCTTCACCACTGTGGTTCTGACTTGCATATCTCTCAAGACATTATTTAATAATTTGTAATGCATTATTTACATAATATCAGGTAATATTCTGCAAGAAAGGAGACTGTGCTTGAAGCCTAGATCAAAGAACATGTATGAAAGGTTAAACAAAGACTTATTCCTTGTAGATTTTCCAAAACCCATTCCCCTTCTTCAATTTTTTGCAATGTTTCAAGGAAAACTGAGGCTGAACTTGCCCCACAATTCCTCTTAGAAAGCCTCGGGAGGGCTTCTGAGCTAATTTTCCAACTCTGCCAGGCTTCTTCTGTGTCTTCAGGTAAAATGCACACACTGCCTTTTAGTTCCTGAGAATCTTTTTTTTTTTTTTTTTTTTCCAGAAGAAGGGAAAAACAAAAAAGTTCCATTTATGAAGTCTGACAGAGATGGAAAGATAACACAGGTCCCTGGACACTCCAGACCGGTGATTTTCCACTCCTACAATCCTTCCTGTCCATGTTATTGCTAAAGGCATGGAGGTGTTATATCTACACAGTCAGTAAGCTCATCTTAACCAAACACTTGAGTCCAGCTAGGCAATGCCACATATTGTTTCTTTTCGAAAAACAACAAAAAATGATATAAAACCACAATGAAACCTTAATTCTTAACTGAATGGCCTGTTTGATATCAAGTTACTCTAGTATTTCAGTTCCTTGTGCCTTAATGGGGTAGCAGCTTTATCCCTCTCAATGTTAAAGGCCTTGGGAAGTTAGATCGGCAATCAAAGTAATAGAAAAAGCAATACAGAACGTATATAAACTGAGCTGAATATTTCTCAGTGTGTTGGCTGTTACAAGATCAGATACCTGGATAGTAAATTACTGGAGTTTGATTTGTGTAACAGGCATTTTGTGTGTGGTTAGCAAATGAGCAGAAAAAAAATCAAAAAACTCCCCATAGTTACAGGCATCCATGTTCTGCTTTTGAAATTTCATTGTGAGTTTACTTGGGAAGGAGCTTTGAAGGGCAGTTTTCCAGAAACAACTTAAATACATTTTCATGGGTCAATTTCTGGAGAATATTATTGTTTCTATTCTGAATTGTTTGACCTTCATGTTATTAAAATCAAAGTCACGCAAAGCCTTCTTTATAGAAACTGAAATTAGGAAAATGTCACTTCTTACATTGGTAAGAAAGGCTCAGAAGCATGCACACATGCATATACGCACTCTGTATTTCAACTCCTAGCCAATTTTCTATTTCAGTAAATAAAGGAAAAGGGAAGATTTATGGAAGGAATAGTTTCCATTTCTTTCTCCATGATTTGATTTTTCTCCTTGTTATCCACATATCAGAGAGAAATGTATGCAAGCAGAGTAACCCCAGGAAGAAGGTTGAAACTTTAACAGATGTAAAAACAGATCTTCTGAGCCTGCTACCTGTTTGGTTTTTTCTGTTGTTTTTTCTTGTAGATAGCATACGATTTGTTTGCTATTGAAGTACTCATTTTGGGCAACCAGGCCAAAGTGTTGTGAAGAATTTCTGCTGCTGAGAGAAAGCAATAGGCCAGAAGGAAGAAAAACCATGGGAGGAAAATTCCTTCTCTGTGCTACCTTACTCCTTTATAGTCTGAAAGATTTTCTTCTTCCATGATTCCAAGTCAATAAATGAAAATGCATGATGACCAATTGACCTAAATGAGTAATAAAAGACTTGCACTGGTTTTTCCTGTGACTAATAGGTACCACTAACTCCTCCTGCTTTGGTAATCTTTTCACTCCCTCTCCCACTGCTTACCTTGCAGCGTAACTGAAGGTCATCTTTATTAAGGACTGTTTCTGCCCATTACTAGTTTGAAAATCAGAAGTCAGCTAAAATATTAAAACAATTCTAGTGCTACTGGTTGATCTAGAACTGCAATCATGGACAGGTCAAACAAAACAGCATGGAAATAGAGACACAGAAACCAGAAGTAATACTGCAGAAGCCAAAGGTGAAGATAGGAAGGGAAGATGCTTCTTAATGGCACACGTACTTCATAATGGTTATTTTCTTTTCCTAGACAAGCTTAATTTTGCACATGTAATTCCTTGTAACTACAAGCCAAATGACAAATAACTATACACTCAGCCTTTTTTTTTCCAGGACGTTTATAATATTTATTGATTTTTTTAGACACCATGACTCCAGACTGTACTGAGCTTGGCAGGAGTGGGAAGGCAAGAGGTTTAACGCTTGTACAAAAAGACTTCCAATAGCTGAAATGAGCATTACATGTGAAATACCTTGGTAGGGCCTGTGCAACACACTCACGCTTCCAACTTTTGATCACTCTTGGGGCACAACATCAAATTCCCCAATCCTGAATCATAGTGTCCAGGTGCTGAGAGTTCAGAGGGAAAAGCAGATGATACAGGTGGGGAGAAGGAACACAGCATTGTGTAGCGGAGAGGGGAGACAGCAAAAGAAGAAGAAATATTGCTTTTCAAAAGGAAGTTTTTGTTTTAATTGTCTAGATTAATGACTGAAGCTCAGATAAGGGAGTTTAAAACACTCAAACTGCACACACAGAGACACGTTTCCAGTGATGAGTGAGAAATGCTGAACATACCAAACAAGTGGTAGTAAGACTTCCGTTCCGTAATCATCTCATATATTCCATCACAAAATAAGTATTTACTGAAAGATTAAAAGGAGTTCTAAACTAGATTATTGGCATTGTATCTGTAGCCTACATCCATAAACCCAAGTTCTACAGCGAGTGCCAAGATTCAGGGCTCAGAGGGAGAGAAAAATGAGAGCTAATGAATTCAACTTTGCCTTTGTAAGGCACCCCCCCCCAAACTGCATGCTGATAAAACCTTTATGCCACTCCATCATATATTCTCTCTCTCCCTCAATTTTAATTTGAGTTTTCCCACATCATATGTAACATATGCAGAATACATGATGGTGCTCGGTATAAAGGTTTCATTAGCACTCATTTGGGATGCAGCATAACTCCCTTATGATTTCACAACATGGAAGTGAGGGAGCCATTCCAAGTATCTCCTGCTGAAACATTTATAACCCAACAAGCTATCACCCACTTTCTCTTTCACTCCACATCCACCCCTCCACCCACACACACTGCCTACCCCATTACAGGCTCATTTTTGTTTAGTTTCTAAGACCTGAATAAACAGACCATACAGTTCTTGTACTTTGCATATTAATATCATTTAAAATATTCTACTTGTGTCATTTTATTGGTGATAGATTGGGTCAAAATACAATGACTTCACTTAAAAAAAAAATAGAATAAACAAAACTCCCATCCCTATGTTAAATGCCTTTTCGATTTTTGCTTTTTCCACAGAAATACTGCTAAAAGCTATTAGAAGAATTCAATTAACATTATATCTTATATACAATATATGTTCCAAGGAATTTGTATAGTAGAAAGAGTTCCAGAAAAACTGAAAAACTTCTCATTTAATCAAGATGCAATTGTGTGTCTTTATTTTGCTGGTCACGGAAATATGATGAAAATGTGAATTTATTTTAGGTAATCAATACGTAAAAGTCCCAATGTCTTTGAACATACCTATCATTGTAAAGTTAGGTACTATACACAGTCTCTAATTGCACTGGGAAAAACTATGTTAGTATGAAAAGTTATAAGAGAGAGCAAGAATCTTTTGGGTGCAATGCAGTGTTAATGAGAGCTCATTACTTTATGGCAACTTTTGACACACTGCATGTTTTTCTTACAGTTCCAGCTCCTCAAGCAAAGTAAGTTTTATTTCTCTACAAAGGTAAAGGAAAAATATGTTTTCCTTCTGTCTCCAACATGGAAAAGTAGAATAAAAGGATAAACAAGTTAGATCCCTGTTACTTTAAACTAATTTTGCAGGATAAGCAATTTATGACTTTCAAAGAAGCGCAGTTTGCAACATGATGAATATTTGCTATCTGACAAAATAGAAAATAGCAGGAAGTGCCTGTCAGGGGGAACGAGCTGCCAACCCCTGGCACTAGGCCACAGTACTTCTGCCATCACATCACCAGTTGAAGCCACATGACTCATTTGTGCAGTGATTACGTTTCAGCTTTAACTACTGCAAGAAGCTTGAGGCCATTACTTCTGATTTCAAAACTAACAGTGATGTAAGAATGTTATGTGTCTTTATTAGTTTTAGATGGCTTCTTAATGATTTGTAGATGTTGTTTTCAAATGTTAGATAAATGTATACAGACATCTGTATGCTCTGGGTAGCTTTTTAGTTACGCTTTCTGTAAGAAGATGGGCTTGTCATACAGATTCAGTTTTAAGCTGGAGCAGTTAGAAGAAAATGTGTGCATTTTCTATATTCTTCTAAACTTTTATAATACTAAATAGCAATGGAACTAACTGGATTGTCTGTTCCATTCAAATGTCTGACACAATTTACTATATAATAAAGTGGCAAAATTGTAAACAGAACATATTATATCAATATGAAATTTCCTGATCTCTGCAGTGTCCATTCTAAGACATATCTTTAGATCAGACTGTGCTTCTTTCTTTGCTTTCAAATATCCATGCTGCTTGCATGGGCAATGCTGCATTCCCACAGATTACAAATAATTGTGACAGACTCTTTCTAGAAGGATACACATCCTCTCTGCATCTGCCAGACGACTAAAGGAAATGATCTCATTGTTACAGCTGTAGCATCAGAGGGCAAGATCATATAAATCTGCTAAAAATTCCATTCTTCCTTGTCTTAGACCTGGATGAGACATGTGACCTAATCTGAATCTCACCTTACAATGATATTTTTTTTTTTCCATTCTTGAACATATTTTGCAATCTTCTTTTCAGATTATTAAAAATGATCTAGTCCATTTCTTCTCTCTTTCAATACTCAATTTAAGGCATTCTTGTGTGCGTAACTCCAGCCTAAGTTAGTTCTGAAAACTTAAAAACCACTCTGTACATTCTAAATCTAGTCTAATTACTGTTATCTGTTGATAATGTTGATAATGAAATCCCAGTGCAGATAAACGTACTTCTCTGCTGTACAGAGGTGAACACAATGGCAGGACCAAATACTCCTCTGCTTACCCATGTATATCATAAAGGAGGCCACTCATTTTCCTGCATCTCTGTTCCTTGGTATTCAGCCTCTCTGCCTCTATCACACAACTCATTTATCTAAAGGATATACAGCTGAGAAAAAGCTGTATAATTTATTCTGGTTTATATAAACTCTAGTACAATAGAAGTCTAATTCTAATTGGTCTTTTTTGACACTATCTAAAACCAAATAAAGAATGGTAATAATAGCAAATTGTGCTTGTTCTCATCAGATTTTGTTCCAATTATTTATTTCTTGTGCCCTTCACTGAGACAATCAAAAATATTTTTGTTAGTAAATCAAAGGCTTCGTTTGTATTGCCAGTCTTTAGGAGGGGAGCTTGGTTGACATTTCCTAAATTTAAATTCCTTCATTTTATGGGGCTCGGGTGATGCTTCAATGGAGAGTCATCTCTGGATACAGAGGTTTTCAATTTAGATGTAGGAACTGCTAATGCCACTATGAAAAAGAAATCTCCAAATCAAAACCAACTGAACTTCCCGCGAAATGCTTTGAATAAATGATTTTTCAAAATGTTTAACAGGAATTATCTTGTTATATATATACTGTACAACTTAGAGACACTCTTTAAAGTGATTTCAGTGGGTCAGCACTGTGGTGTTCCCCTCAGTGACTTCTGCAGGCCTGAAGAGGCATCACAAATTTCACCACCTGTGCTCCAAATTCAAGGCACATTCCTGTCCAATATAAACACAGACAGTTTGTATATAAAACAAATCAAATGACAAACCCTACCAAAACAAAACGCTCCACTGCACACACAATTCTCCCTTAGGGAGAGAATCAGAGAACAAAACATGAGACAGATGTAAGTCATGTTGCTTAATGCACTCCTGGAAGGCACTCATAAAAAGCCTGTTTTAAAAACTGAATAATTTCCTGTTCCTACTCCTTTTCTTCTAGGCCACAACAAGAACAACTCATTTTGAAACGACGGACAAAGTTTTGCACAGTTGCACTAGGATCATCCCATCTCAGGAAAATCAGAACCCGGCACATCCTGAACAGGTTGAAAGAAATTCAGATCAAGGCAACCTGTGAAAACACATAAGAGGCAGCTGAGTTTCTCGAGCTACCAGGAGGAAGCAACTTGAGGCCTCCATTATCTCACACGTTGCATTTTGTTAAAAGGAAGATAAAATACTTTGATTATACTTCTTCATAGACAGCAAAATCCTTCCTTGCGTAGCCTTAAGCGTACACTAGCGCATGGTTATGTGAATATTACATATTTTTAGAACAAATTGTTTTTTTTATTTTTATTTTTCACCAATGAGCAGAGATGATAACAAAATAAATGACTAATTTGACTTCAAGACCATTGGCTTACGTGATAAAATACACTGGTGTTTGCATTAGCTATAGCTTGACCCCGTCTAATGTATTTTTAAAGTATCTTACATACACCTTGCATAATTATGAAAATCATTCACTACTATTGCTACATATTTGTTCACAAATAATTAAATTTTATTTTGGAAACAATGTAGTAAATCTGAAATTCCTAGGCCTTTTTTAGACTTACAGCAGGAACTATAGCACTAGCTAAGGGCTCAAACTCCCTTCTGCCCTTCGTAACACACCACTCTAGAAGTCAGTTTTGAACGCATTGACCTGATGTGAGATGAAAATCCAGGTGTGGACTGCCATACTGAATGACCATAGAGCAGCACAGTCATATTCTTCCCTCATTCTTGACACAATTTACCCTGCACTTAGCTCCCAGTCTCTGCATTAATAATTGAGCCTTCCTATTAAGAGGAGTTTTTAGAGGAATTCCTAGATACTGACACGTTATTGATTTTTAGCCTAAAAAGGGAAATGTGGAGAGAAAAAAAAATCCTAGAATTAAAATAAATATATATAAATCAGCGAAGTTTCTAATTTAACTGGCATTATACATTACTGCATGCTAAGTCTCAAAATACTGCCTGCAAACATAGGAGATTATTGAAAATATCACATGGGACCCAGCTACGGCACAGCTCCAGAAGTCAGCACTCATGTCAGTATGTTTGGGGTGGGGGCAAAAAGAAAAAACAGTCCATGAGGACCCCATGTATTTTACCAGCACAATTACCATGAACTATACCTCTAGGGAATGGGTTTCACAATCACTGATTCTGATCCAGAGGACTGTGCATTTATTTGAGCTGCATTGGTCAACACCAGCTACGGTGCACATTAACATGCGGTGTAACATGCAAAATAAATGATGAGTTCCACCAGCACAGCCAGTGTTATTGCGCTTTGTCTGTACAAAAAGTTTAAAATACAATCTTTCCTAGTTTGTATTGCATGCAGGCATGGAATAGTGCTAAACTGTTTTCAACTTAGAAATTAAAAGTCAGTTGGACAGGAATGTGGAAATTTCTTCAGCAAAACACTCTGGTTTTCTAAATACATTAAAGGCTTTCATTTCCTTCCGAGGAGGCCACCAAAATGGGTGTAGAATGTTGACATGTTTCTGAAAGCATAGGGAGACAAAACTTTGTAAAAGTAGAGTTTTTAAAATGCATATGACTTTTGCATTGGTATTGTTAGGGCTTTGTATTAAACACGTTTTTCTACTTTCCTGATGGCCATTACAGAATGGATAGCCTCAGAATAAATTTGTCAGAAGTAAACTTCCATACCATACTGTATTCATCAAATAAATACAATTATTCGTGCTGGAACCACAGATTTGTAATTAAATAAAATCAACTGGAGACCATTCATTTTCCACTGGAATGTGTCATCTTGGGATATAAGACGATAAGGAAAACAAATATTCTAGAATACTTCTAAAGTATCTGTTGAGAGTTTATTTATGTACAGTTCTCTATCCTGTTCTCCTCAGGTGCTCAATGTGATTGGATTTCTGTAGATTTCTAGAGAGGAGCATCTCAGGCCATGGAAATGAGACAGCACAGAGCATGACCTAAAGTGAGCTCCAGCAGATCCAAACACAAGCTTACAGCATAAAACAGTCCTGAAAACCCAATTTTCTGAGTAGAAAACAGAATTAAAAAAAAATAAAAATCCTTTGAACTTTTTCAGAAAGACCCCCACTTTAATTTCATAGGCACTGGGAGGATTAGTGACAGTGATTGCTTTGGAGAAGGCCCTTGCAATGAGAACTCATTAAAATGGGCAGACAGAGGCAATTGTCTGTCATTACTATCAGTGATCATGTCACAGCTGAAAGTGTTAGTTACAGCACTATCAAAAAGGTAAAGACATCCTTAATCTGTCGATTACAATATAGAAAATCTCTCTAGCTGCAGTTCTCAAAAACTTGCCAGTCTGTCTTCCACCTAACGTATTTTAGATCACATTCGATATCTATCTAACACACAGACTCTATTAAATAAAGTGGAGTCCTGTCCCCAATTAGAGCAGACCTTTGCAGTTTGTATCCAGTCCAGAAAATGACAGACACCTCAGTCCCACTAAAAATCCAGGAGAGTGCACAATGCTCAAACCCCATTCCTCGCCAGGCATTTGTTGCCCAACGGCTGCTCACCAAGGAGCTGGGCAATGTGTACACCTCTCAGAGGCTATTTTAGGATCACAAAACTCAACTGCCTGAGTAAGCTCTGCCTCTGGGTAATTCAAACCATTTTACCAGGCTGAGGTTTTTATATTGGTTTTATAAATATCTTAAGGGATAGAAAAAATATTTTCCACTAGGCTAGAAATTCACTGAATATGCTATGGTGGTATATAGTACACTTAGGCCCAGCCTAAAATAAAAGGGCTGTAATTGGTCTTTTGTCCACATCTAAGGTAAAATAAGCACCTAGTTTTTAAATATTGCAGAGCTCAATTCACTCTTAGTGAATTTAGAAGGCGCTGAACAATTTCAAAAATGAGGACAAACATTTTTTGCAGCCTAAATATGAATAAGAATCTAACCCGAGGCTGTAGTTGTTCAAAAATCCTACTGCCCTATATTTGTTTTTTACTTCTCTTCTGCTTTCACACACATACACAAGAAAAAGAATATTCTCCTTCTGGTCTCCATCCTTCTCTTCTCCATTTTCTCCATAGTGGAAACACAATATGAATGAGCCAGCCTCCCAAAGCCATCAACTTCAGTAAAGTTCCTATCTATACAAATTGAGTTCACCCTTTCTTACCTAAAATGCAGCTATAAGATTTTGNAAAAAAAAAAAAAGTAATAAAAGCATGGTCCTCATATGAAATATCCCCTTACAACATTTGTAGCTCAAAATTTAATTACTTACTACTCCACTGGGAAGCACATCCTATTCTCCCTTATCCCCCTGTCCTCTATGTTTGCTATTTACTGCTAAAAGAAAGATTAATATCTGCAATAAAGAATCAATAATGTTACAGCTATTACATGTTTTCATTCTGTATTTAAAGCAGCACCATTCACCAAGGAGCCTGAACGGCTGCTTCAAGTCTTCTGAGATGGGAGTTCCAGAAACTTACGTTTTCAATTAGTAATTTCAGCTGAACAGGCACAATAAGTGAGAACTCTACAGCTTTTTAAGCTTGCCTGACTATAATTAGTTTATAATTGTTAGAAATAAAGATTCATCTACATGGCAGATGAATCTGCAACATTCCTGTTTTTCAGAATCTGCCAATGTCTTTTACATAACCTCCTAAAGACCCTTAAATGCACAGCTTGAGGGGGAACAACACAGCTCTCCAAGCTGTCTGTGTACATAGTAGATTCATCTCAACTTTCAAACAAAAGATGAAAAGCAAATCAGAAACTTCATTTTTCAGAGCATAAACCTCTGTCTTACAGCATTTATTAGAAATGCTCTTAGTTATCAATTTCTCCACAAACAAAAGAACAGTTATTCCCTTACATTCTCTTAGACAGACAGAATATCATGAACATATGATAATTGCATTACATTACTGTCACCAGTGTAGGGCATAGACGCATTTGGCAGTCGGCATGACCTTATACTTCTAATACTGGTTAGACAAGACACGTTTCATCACACTAAATCTTAAATTTGCAATGTTATATAACCGAATTCTTTTTATATTTTCTTCAACATCTGATGTGGCATCTTAAAAGGCCAGCTTTTTATGTTTGCTTACATAAATTTCATGTTCCTATTTAAGTCGAATTAAGGATGCAAGAGATTACATATGCACCTTGCTGCTTAGAAATACAAAGGTTCTCATTTCCTGACATGAATTTCCTTCCCAGTGCTGAGTAAAGTATCCAGGAATTCAATAGGGATTGGAAATGACATTAGACTGAAGTGAAAGAGAAGTTTAAATGATAGAATAATTAAAACAAACTATATCATATCTGAAAATGCAGCAACTTAAACATCAAACTGATCATTTGGAAGCTTTTTCCCATAGAAAACAATCATTTTCAACCCTTTCCCAAGCAGGATAAGAAGGTTAATGATGAAGTAATTACAGAATCAAATATCAATAATGAAATGCCAAATCCATGATGGAAACAGACATTCTAAAAGTCACTAATTCATGGGGCACTCAGTCAAACTCCAGGAGCCTGCACTGGGACCAGTCACAGACCTCTGAGCATATTGTTCCGAGCTAGACTTCTGCATCGCCGAGTACCACTGGAAACAAACTGAGGTTGGCAAATCATGTGAGTGTCCCGGACAATTATAGATCTTGAAGTGAGAAGAGTTTAAAAAGAAAACATAAATGTTGCACAGCCCTTAAGCAAACTTATGTTTTTTCACTACAGCTCAAGATATGTATAACTACCTTCAGATGTTTCAAAATTTATAGTGATGAGCATTGCTGAATACAGATTAGCAAGCAAGGATTACTCCCTTAAAAAAAATCTCCCATCATAATGAATTGACCCTAACTACAATAAGAACATTATAGATACTATGTTTGGGAAATAAGGCAAGCAGTAGTGTAAATCTACATTAATTCCCATGGTGCTACTTATTTAGAAACTGAGTATTTAGGGGTTGAAATTATGTGGTTTGAAATCTTAGAGATAAAGGTTTTTAAGTCTGTGAGGGTTTTAAATACTCTCACAAATTACCAAGGTATCTACAAAGCACTGACTCCTTGTACATTATGCTCTTTAATATAGTTGCCAATCTCTGCCAGGGTCTGTAGATCACAATTAAAAAATAGTGATCTAAAAACCACTGTACTGAAGTCAATAGGTAAGTCAATAGGTAAGTTGATTTAGGTTTAAATGTCAGACAGGATTCCAGGAGGGTTTAAAAGGAAAAGAAGGAAGGGAAGTTATATAACAACAGCTGATAAAACAATATTAAATCTGGAGACAAGTGAACTTCACCAAGCTTAGAGTCTGGGTTCAGATCTGATAAGCATTCAGAAGTCCAGGGGCTTATCTGTGCTTATCAGAAATAGCCAGATCCTCTGGGTCTGAGCTATATATCTTGCAAGAGATCTCAGTTTCTGGTTGGAAACACTTCACAGACAGCATATTTTATTGCATTTTAGCATTTTAATTATCACTCTGATTGGGACTCAGAAGGCATATGAAAGGAAAAGGAAAATGAGTATGTCATTTTTAGGACTTTCACAAAGATTTCTCAAAGTTCAATTTTTCTAAACAAATAAACAAAAACAACAAAAACACAGAACTCAATTTTGGAATTGGCTCTGAGATGGAATGCAGGTTTTGTTTCCTTGTTTTTGTAACACCATTTATTATCCAGCTCTAGTCAAACTAATGAACCACGAAAAAGGATATTAATTTTAGAACTCACCTAGCATTGTTCTGGGATCTGCTGAAAATGCCATCAATAATAGAAAATATATCTAGCGTGAAGGCAGCTTGTCAACAAGACGACTGAGTCCTGCACTCTTAAATTGGTTATTTTAGCTCACATAAGATCTTATTGACATGGATATATCTGAAACAATCCCCTCAGACATAGTCATGAGGCTTCGCAAGATCTAAAGCCAAGATAAACTATTAAGCCACATATTTCCAAAGGTCAACATTATTTATTTCCTTCAAGAGAGGAGATGGTGATGAGTGCGAACTTGCTGAAATTTGTGTCCTGGATATATTATACAATTGGATGGCTTATTTAGCACATCAGTCAGAAAATTTAGTTGCCATTTGTTGATAATTTGTTATTGAAGGGAGTTCTCAAGGATGAAGATGAACAGGGTTTCTAAACAATACCACCTGCTTTTCAAGCAGTTTGCCTGTGAACCCACAGATGCTCAGAGGCCCCCCACTCTGCCACCTCCTGCCTTGCTGCACTTGTGGGGCTGACCTGACACTGCTGGCACTGCCTGCTGCAAGGCTGCTGTTCTGTCAAGAGATGCATCCTGGTATTGCTGGAAGACACAATCCCTCGCTTCTACTATCGCTGGTTTTGAAGTTCTTCCATCAGACACTATTGCTATTTCCTTTCTTCTGAAAGCTCTTTTCTAGGCTTTACTTCACAGCTAACAACAATGCAAAGCCTTCGTGCGTATCTTGCCTTTCCCATCTACTGCCTTCTCTCCACAAGAAGAAAGTAGAAACACTGTAAGTTCAGAGTGAAATTTCATTTGGCAGCTGCTTCAATATTCACTGAAGCCAACAAAAAGTTCCCATTGACCTCAGCACACTTTGATTTTTTATTCTGCAATGTGACAAAGTTTTAAAGGCAGTGTTAGAAGACTCTCTCATTTTGTTATTAGTATTTTTTAAAGACCCAGGAAAGACTGAGCTGTTACCAATAATTAGTGAGTCTGGCATACCTTGTAATCTCTTACGCAGCCTGGAATCTACAGATAAAAGCACAACTGCAAACCTTTGAACCTCACCTGAATTTCACTAGTTTTAATCAGCTTCATACAAATATCTTCAGGTGTCTGGAATGTTTTGCAGACTTGACAGAGCTCGAGACTGACAGCACCCACCCAAAGCCTTGGTTAGTGGGGGTCTGAGGAACCACTTGCAGTATGTATGAATGTATACATTAAAACGTATACGATATAAATAAATAATTTCACTGAAAAGCCCAAGCACTGAAAACCAGAAGTTCCCTACTGAACAGAAACTAGTCAGAGAGTGCAGTAGGCACAATAGCAGCTCCCTTGCAGCATTCCAGTAAAGGCTGACCTGCAGACACTTCTATATGAGTGGGAGGTAAATCTGCTTCTATGTTAACTTAATCTTTGGCCTTTCTCAAACAGACATTGTGATTGCCTCACTGTGCTGCATTTTCTTACATTTAGTATCTTTGCAGGAAGAATACTGTTCCAGGAGGATGAAGCCTAAATGAGCAAATAGATTTCAAGCTGGACTGGACCACCGATTAGATGGAAACTTCAGTCCCAGGGGCACAAGTTTAGTGCTTTATTCATTCTTCCGTATCTATTATTTATCAGCAAGGAGAGCCCGAAGAAGAGATGGAGAAGAAAAAAAGACCTTGTAGTTTAATGCAAAGTCTTAATCATTCAGAGATGTGAGTCCAAAATAAGCTGGAATGGGTACAATGTGGTCAGCCATTTTATTAAAGCCCTCACTAGACAGCAGGGTGACATCAGACCACTTCTCCCTCCAAGGATCACTTAAGTGAAGGAACACAAAAAATGAATTAGTTCCTTCTCAGTGGAGCAAGTACACAGCCCAGATCCATTGAAAAAACAGTATTGGCAAAACTGAACTTTAAAAGACTTGTTAGACAGAAAACTAATCTTGTTTTTACCCTGTCTTAACAAAGCATTTGTGAAAGAATAAGCAACAGACAGGAAGGAGCACAGCTTTTGAGCAGGTATGCAGGAGGAAGCTGAAGAATGCAGCCCACGAACAGAACTGATGACATGCTCCTATTATTAATATTCAAAGCTCTATTAAAGGAATGAGACCCCTATAAAAAATCCAGGGCCCCATTACCTGCATCTATTTCTCTGGCTCTGCTACACAAACAGATTGAATGTTATAGTAAAGGCAAGTGTGAAATTATTTCACTATCTGGAGTGAAACTTTCTGCAAGTGTTCCCCTGATAACTAATCAATTGAACTCCCATGATGCCCGCAAAGTATCCTTCACATATCCGGGATGCTCATGCTCCTTATGAACATTCTGAATTATACATGGAAGCAAATGGAAACACATCACAGTTCTCCAGCTGGTACAGTATATTCACATCAAACTAATACTACCAAACATATTGGCAGCCTTATTTTACATCAAGTGAACTTCAAGTAGATTTCCATGTAGAGTGCAGGAAGGTAATTGGACTTGTCCCAGCTAAGCCATAGATCCATATGCAGAGGCGAAGATTTAATGGAGGAATTTGTAATTACCTAGCTGCATGCAAATTATAGTACATTTCTCTCCAGGCTACTGTTGCTGGCTATCTAATCTCAGCCACAGGGTAGATCCATAAATTCTGTACTTCCTTGGTCTCTCTGAGAGGCATCTAACCTTTATTCGCTCCCTTAGCATAGGATCTCTTCAAGTAAATCTAGCCCAACAGTCAGCCTTGTAGAGTTATCTCAAACTATGACATGCAAACTTCTCTGGATCTGATATTAATTCCAATTCCTACTGCATACCTCACCCCCTCAATCCTTCCATCTTGAAAAGAATTTATTACCATCTCCATCTGGCTCTGGAAGCAGAAAGAGAACCAATTCATTTCCAAAAGAAGTTTTCAGCCATTTTTCAGAATTGTAAGGAATCCTGAAAACTAGAATCTTTCTGGATGTGGATGATAGGAATATGGATTTGTTACTCAGTGAGAGGCTTGCATGTGCACAGCCTAACTGCACAGGACCTATGTGTTTATGTTTCTGTAATTTCTACTGAGGTCAATGGGCATAACAGCCAAACCAAGTAGTTTCCGTGTTTCAATCCGTATTAATTGATATATTAAATCTGATGAGACAATTAATGCACACTATTCTGTTTTTACTCTTTGTGCAGTTGCTCTGCGTCTTATACTTTCCAAAAATCCGCAGGAGACTTTGCTGCTTCATATTAATATTAATAGCTGTCCCTATCTCTTAAGATTCAGACTTTAGGATTCTGTCTTTGGCATACTATCTTCACATGTAAAAGCCCTGTTTCTTCAGCTGCACGAGCACATCTACAGTGTCTCAGTTCTTCTCATGAGACTTAATCAAAAGCACCCTCACTTTATCGCTTCTGAAAGAATACCCAAGTGCCACTCCTGTCCTGCTACCTGCAGGCAGCCGCTGCCTCCACAGTGAAGCATCATGGCAGAACATCACAGCACCAGAAACCTCCTGGTTCTCTGCAAGAAAACATCATCCCTCAAACAGCTCATCATTTATCTTTACCTTTTCTGAACCTGGTGGCAGCCATTTAAATGCTCACCTATAGGTTAATCAGGCCTCAGATGAATTATGTCCAGCCTGACCAAGAGCATATTTTTTGTAGCCTGGAGGTGAATGGCAACCTGAATCACCACAGCGTCTGGAAAAGGCAAAAATGCTTGGGACAGACAGAATGTTTTCCCCGTATTTTTCAAAAGAAAATGACATTTTCTTCAGAACAGACCCAAAAGACAAATTCCTCGAGCCCTGCAACATCAAGTCAACTAACAGGGGCAGCATAGCACATAAATATGTGGCTACGAAAGAATACAGTAACTATCACATACTTGGTCCCCTGGCTTTCAAAAAAATTAAATCACAGTTGTTATTACGAATTGCAGCATTGTATTTACGATGGGATATTGATCTCAATTTTCTCTCTTTCACATTGAAATAATGCAATTGCTTACTTCACTGTGGGAAATCAGGAAACTTTAAATCCTTTTGAGGAATAGCTGTGAAATCTTCAGTTTTACATAGCATTAATCAGGCCTGAAGTGAAGTGACAGAAAACCAATCGTAGTATTTTAGAGTGAGGTAGGAAAAGCTCAAAGTCTTACCAGATTGTCTGCTGTAACATTCGTGGTGTGTTTGGCCCTAGGTTACAAACAGGAGCAGTGTATTGTGGTAGAAAAGACATTGGGAATGTACTCAAAGCAAACACCATTTCCCATGGGCTCCATCTGCCTTGGATGTGTGTGGAAGGGTAGGAGAACAAAAGCTGTGCACAGCATAACTCACATTGAAAATGAGCTTTCCTACTCACAGACCCAAAGGAAATAGTGCAGAGGGATGACCATTGCTCTGCCCTTCAAGGAGATACTCACCCTACAGCAGGGGAAGACAGCCTGTCTCAGGAGCAGTGTGGCTGTAGAAGCTTCACCTGGAAGGGGAGGAGGCAGGGTGAAGGCATCTGTCAACTGGGTGGCCTCAAAGGCTTTGGTCCTATAATTATGGCAGAGGCTGTTCCTTGCCTGCCTCATTACGTCCCACACCTTCCCAGATTTTCAGAGCTCAATAGGCAAGCCAAACCTCCAGTTACATTCTTATCTCCTAGCCCAGTGAGGTTTTGTTTCAGAAGATAGTAAATGTACCAAATTTATTACTGCCATTAGCATTTTCACATTGCATTAGCAAACACTGCTTGCAAGGAGTAGAAAAGTACACAGAATTCATTAAAACTTTCTGGGTTTGGTATACAGGGAAGTGGAGATAATTGATCCTGCAAAGAAGTGAGCAGGAGTTGCTACCTGAGACCCACAGAAATCTCAGACTGGGGGATTAGGAGGGCTGAATCTTTTACAGAGCCATTCAGATATGTTGAAGATCACGAGTATCCTTTTAAATTTTGAAACCAGCAACAAAACTTCAAGGAATTTCTTCTTATGATATGTAGCAGCTGCAGTAGAGGTTTTTCATGCCCTTTAACTAGTTTTTTGGAGGAAAAAATGAGCATATGTGCTCCAATAGCGTGGCAACGAAGCCTCAGCACTATCAACAGCTGACACTGCAGAGCACTTTTCATCATTTATTAAAAGTGGTCTGAAAATCTTCTGAAAGCATATAGCGTTCCCATAGATCCAGCTGTGAAGATACTTATCATAATATTCAATATACATGCTCCTTTGGTCAACTTCTTCCCACACACCCTCGGAGCCATTCCTGCTTCTCTTCAGTGTTTACAATCTTAAGATTTTTGCAGATTGTTATCACATCTATTAAGCTATGCATTACACAGAACTGCAGGCAAGAAAAACACTAAGCTGACCTTACAGGGGCTGCACATGGCCTCCTGAATGACACAGAAACCACGCAGAGTCAGGGAGTCAAGAAGCTAAAGGGAAAGGAGTCCAGAGAAACAACAATTTAGATAGCTGTGGACTGCTTACTGAAAAGAGTCCTGTTAGACAGAACAACAGAGCCATTAATTTCACAGGTCTGAGGAAAGAGATAACCAGTGGTCAAGTCAAGAAACAAGGACCATGCTTCATGAATAAGGCATTCAGTTTGATCCGAACACAGCCGCTAAACAACAGCCCTATCAGATAATTTTGCCTTACAATCCTCCTCGTCAACCCATGTTAGATTTGCAAACCCTAAAATGTCTTGCATTTATACAAAATATGATAATAAAAGAAACAAAACTCTGTAGAACAGAAATTTCCCCATTACACTCATGAGAATTTTTGAAGACTTTAAAGCTCTGCTGTACTTTCAATCCTGCAAGCACAAATGGCAGAGAATCCGCTCTCACGAAACCCTGAGCACAGCTTCTTCTCTGCACCTTAAAATCATCATCTAGTCCATGCCCCTGCCCATGGCAGGAGTAACAATCCGTACCTTGCTCCTGGCAGACATTTGTCTAATCTCTTTCTGTTAACTGCTAGTGATGGAGGCTCTCCACACTCAAGGAAAACTATTCCAGTGCTTCACCCTCTTTGCCATCCGGGTGTCTTTCCTAACATCTAATCTTGTTCTTCCACACTGCAAATCATACATGTTATTGAGCAGCTCTGTTCTTTCCTCACTGCCAGCACCTTTTACAAACGTGATGGCTCTGAATATGTACAGCATGAGCCAGGAGGAGATAACTGTGACAATACCAATGCCACCTGCTCTTGTGCTCTGGGGCCATGTGGCTGGGAGCAGGCAGGAAGAAACTCGTTACAGCAAAAACTATGCTGTTATTGAATTTTGTATTTTTCCAAGCGTGGGGAGATGGCAGGAAATTCCACAACAGAACAGACTAATTCCCAGACCTCCCAAAACACTAAGACTGAACAGAAAACACTTAACCAAGCATTAAGATAGAACACATAAATAGAGGTACCAATTGTTCCTTCTGTGGATTTTTCTGGTGCTGAGAAAATAGGAAAGTGAGTTTTGAAATACCAAGGAAGGGGCAAGACTGTGCTTTGGGGAGAAGAAATTTGTTACGTATCTGTAGGTATAAAGGACATTTTCCTCAGGATCTGTATACCCACTGTGAACTACAGGTCTCAACATATCAAGTCTGCAGTCTCCAGGCACACAGCTGTCTTGTAACTCCTATGCCAAGGATTCTGCCAAAAAATCTGACAGTGATTTTAATAAGTACCAAGCCCTTCAGTAATCTGTTTGTTCCTTCGTACCTTCAGAAACCTGGTTACACGATGTGGGTCAGCCTCTAACAGGGTTTCCATGTCATTGTGTACAGCCCTTTCATACAATTTGCTGCATTTCTGCCCCCTATTTAATAGCCCATGTAATTAAGAAAGGTACAGAAAGAGGAGTCTCTTGGGTTTAGAATTTAGCAAGAGATGACTGCTTTGTTCATCTGAAATCAAGCTAAAAACAACTGCTAAGGGAAACCTTCATACAGAAATACTCAGAGGAGCAAAGGGTATAATTCTTTAAAAACAAAACCATAAGAGCCCTAAAAAAAAATTTTCATCATGACTAAAATAACAGGCCCTCAAATTCAGTATTGTACTGCTGCGAGTAGTTAGCTGAACATCAGCATATTAACTCCCTTGGCACACTCATTCCTTACTGCAAAATCAAATGTCTTCCAAAGAGAGCACAGACACTCATGTGCAGACCCAGACACTCAAGATATTCAGTCTAACATCATACTATCACAATCCAATCAATATTTTAGTAAACATTAATATTTTATAAGTCTAATCCTTAAACATTACTGAAACCTTGCAGGGCCAGGGAAGTTTTTCTCTATCAAGGAAGGGCACTTCAACAGCACATTTTTGAAATCTTCTATATTTTTAAATCACCATGTTCATTATAACGCTCCTCTTAGTTTTATTTTTCTGCTTTATTGCAAGCTTCGTTTTTAACTCATGTTTCCATAAATGAAAGATGGAAAAGTGTTAAATTGTAAGGCTGATTCTCACTCACTGCAATCAAGACGATGGCCCCATTTTCGTAATGATCTTGTCTTAAATTGGCTATACAGATCTTCTTCAAAATCTCACCTGTGATCTTCATGCCCACTGTAAGCCACAAGGAGCCTTTGGCCTCAGAACAAAGACAATGGAATATATAAATTGGCTAATAAATATCTGCATCCTTCTGCATCTAAACATGCTGATAATATCCAGCCACAGTTCTACCTGCAGCAGTTATTATAATTACCAAGCACATCAGATAGGTTAGGGTTAAGCCACATTGTGGAGTGAGGAAACTGGCCCAGCTGTTCAGAGATTTGCTCCTCTATTGGATAATTAAAATCAGAGTGAGAGGTGGGATGATCCTCTGCATTTTCCCATTCCATCTCTCTTCTACCCTTTCAAAAAAGCTTCCAATTGTATATTGAAAAAAATTAGCGATGTTAGCTACAAACTTTTGGACTGTTTCCTCTCTCTTCCTGCCTCTTTAGCCCTGTTCTCTTCAATCACAATACATTCTGTCCCACCTCCCAATAATGTTTTGCTATTTTTACTCCCACCTTCACATCTTAGTCTCTTTCTCTTTCCTGCCAAGAAATATTATAGTTGCATTCACTTCTGATCAACAGGTCACAACCTCTTGTTTGTCCTTGTTCCAGATCTTAGGCTCTTTTTACACGCCCCACACTGAATGACACAGATCCTCTCCACCTTGTGCCACCTTGTGCACGTAGAGGCACCTCACAGCCCCGGTAAATCCTCTGCTTACCACAGTGCCATCCTGCCACCTTTCTGTTTCTTGCACATTTCATATGGTTCTCCAACCACATTAACCATCTCTAACATAGCTTTTGCATCTCCCTAATGTCAGTCAGTCCTCATAAAAAATGGAAACAATGGAGCATGGAAGAGAAAGGACTAGCCCTTGCATCAAGCTCCTGTGCTGCCATGAAGCACAGGATCCATTTAGCCAGGGGTGCTATTCTTTCTCTTCCAAAGCATGAATGAAGATGGAGGTAGAAATGAAGACTGGGCATGATTTATCTGTGCTGGTGTGCGTCTGCCTGAACCCCAGCTGTGCAGCTGTGAGGTGGGAGTCTTTTAGCAGGCAGAGGATGCTGCATGCTCAGGAAGCAGGAGCTGGAGACACAAGTTAAAAGGGAAAGAAGAAAGCATGGACAAGAAAGCAGAGACAAACAGGCACACGTCTAAGCTTAGTTCCCAGAAGGTGGTACATGGTTCCTAAAGGCGGAGCCCAGAGTGATGCTGTGCTGGGGGGAGCAACACAGCAAATGCAAGTGGCTGGCACAGCCCCTGGAGCTGGGGGACCAAGAAGGCAGAACAGTAGAAATGAGCTTCTGCAGGTGTTAAAGAGAGTTAATGGAGAGTTGAACTTGTGTCACAGAAGAAGGAAGAATTCTGGGAGAAGAAAAGCCTCATCTCTTGCTTTTGCCATGGACTGTATTCACAACTCTGTTACACGGTCTTGGGGTTTTCAGCTTTTAGAGTCCATGTGTTCTTAGGCTTTGCTTTTTATTCACACGTCTTGGAGACAGACTTGTTTTCAAACACCACCTCCAGGACCTGGAGTTTTAAACAACACACCTTTTGCTGCAAGCAATAAAAGTCACCAAAGAGAATAGCAAAATCATCAGAGCTGGCAGTAGGCCAGCACCATATGTTGACAGCACTACAACAGCAATGCAGAGGACTGATCAGGAAATTTGCCACTCTGTATTCTTCATTACAACTGCCACAAAGTAGCTTCCTTTGGATTTAAAGGCCACTTCTGCTAACCATATTAAATGTGAGTTTTATGACACAGAAGTGACAAAGCTGACTGGCAGTGTGAGCTCCTGACATGATCCCTTTTCTTTCTATGGAACTGTTTTGTTTGCTCCACATTACCACTGATTCCAATCATTCTCAACATATCTGAAGATACCATATGTTGTACCCTGAACATCCTCTGCTCTCCAGATCCATCTGAAAAATAATTATTTCAGGGAAGCTTGGGTCATTTTGGCTGCCTCCCAGCGAAGCATCCAGCCTTAACTGGACCAATAGACCTCCCAAACCATGATCTCTCCTGCTACATGGGATCCAACCAAGTGATAATGCATGCTATGTCTGGGAGCATGATCCATATGTTAAGTTAAATAGAGGTTATCGCATTTTAGCAAGTTTGTGCAGGTTTCAGCAGTTTCTCCACTGATGTTGGCAAGGAATCCCACAGCGTTTGTAAAGTTTCAGTTTTGCTATGAAATGAAAATTGACGTTTCAGCACAACACTGAATTCCAACAATTAGGCTTAAATTGAAGCTCCACTGTATTTCCTAGAATCGAGGTTTTCAAAACATAAAGGAAAGCAATATTATGCTAAACGCCAACTCTGTCCCCTCTCATGCAATAATCTGTATGCAATCATGCCATTCACTCTAATGGCTTTGCATACACTTTGTTTTAGAATAATATAAAAGGCTTATATTGGAAACCAAACAAGTTGGCTAGTTTTCTCTAATTCTAAAGTTATTCAGAAATGCTGGTATTAAATGAAATTTTTTCAGGACTGGAGGACACAGTTAATTTCAATACATGTGACCAGAAAACGAAATAACAACGCATGTAAATGTAACACGCACACAGAGCTCACTATTAGAATTTCCACATCAAACATCTAGAAGTTAGAAAATGCCATTAAGGTTACAATGTAACTTGACTGCCTGTCCATTGTGTCTATACATATGCATAATACATGAAGGTATAACTTACAATTACAGGATCTCACAGCCTGCTCGCCACAAGGAGCTGCTACATGGCGACAGTGCAATAGGCAACATTTACTTGATGAACAGCTATTCGATATTTTGTTTTCTCATCACAGCTCAACACCTGGTCTAAATCTCATTTGTTGCTTCCTGTTTAAGCCTTGCTCTGCAGACAATTATTCTTGAGCCTTCCACTGTGCCTGCCACCACAGTTATTTAGCACTCACAACGGAAACTTACAGTCTGTGCAGATAAAATTTTGGCAAAAATGTTAAGCAACAAAAAATAATTATTAACAGAAAGCATTGATTTAACAACAGACAGTGCAACTGGGGTAACTTCTAAAACATGAACTCTTGAATCAGATGTATCCGCTTTTTCATACCCAGGCACCTCAAGGAATATACAAAATTCAAAGACAAACAATTTCTGCTGTGCTGTTGCCTCGATTCAGCCTTACACAGGTCAGGACAAATGAAACGTTGATCTATTCTACAAGAACCCGTGACCATGCCATCATGCTTCAAAGAAAAACAGAAATTGCCATGCAAGTATCTGTGCCCACTAAGGAACGCAACAGAGAGGAATAAAAGGCAAGATCTGAGGAGGAGGGGGAGAGGGGCTGCAGAGTGCCTGCTCATGCCATAAAACACACAGCTTTTACTGCAGAACAGCTCTGTGTGCCTGTACTGGGAGGGCTCAGCATCCCAGGAATGTCCTTTGGTCTTGCTTATTTTTGTGGACAGGCAACTAAAATATTCTGCACAGATTTAACAAGGTAATGGAGAGGAAAGCAGCTCCCAGAGTACTGGTGTTACTAAGCACACTCATAGTAAACTGCAGTCTCCGCAGCTCCTCGTGGTCAAAGACCACACCACAGCAGCAATATCTCCTGTAATGTCTCCATGAGCAAACTGCAGCGCTGGTACTGACATTTCACACAGGTAAACTGTTCTATCCATGCTGCAAAAAATAGTAATAAAATAGTCAAATTCAACCCTCTTACAGCACCAAGTTTTCTTGTCAAGAAAATTTGTATTTTTTATTTTTCACAAGACACATTGGAGCACTTCTGCTTTATTCTAAGTTACATTCCAGCCCTCCATACATCCTTCATTCAGTCATAGAAAATTTCCAAACTCCTAGAGAGCTTTAGAGCTTGACTTGTCAAAATACTCATTGTGTTTGGGTTTCTAGGGGCTAAGGATGATCCTACAGCTGAGACCATGCACTACAGGACTACTAAAGCTCTTACAATGACTTTGCAGTGCAGAATCTGCTGCAGGAAAATGAGGATAAAAACTGGCATGTCTATTTCCATTCCAGCATATATATGAATAAATCCATTTGTTCATCTACATGGACAAAGCACCACATAAAATATAGCTGCTTGCCTAGCATTATTACAAGGGTCAGAATCTTTTAAGAACAACTGTAAAAATCATACTACAAATGATTTTAACCGGTTTGATCACCAATAGGAAACGTGAAGAATAAAGAAACCACACAAAAGAAACCACAAATTCTGTAGCACAAGAAAGGTTTCAAAAAATACAGATCTTTTGTATCTATAACAAATGTAATAGACTTCTATACTTCTTAACATAAAACATAAGCCCCTAAAATGCTTTGGAATCTCTTCTGGCTATACATAGTCCAACAGGAATAATTTGCTCTACTTGTTGGACACTAGTCCACTTGGGAAGAAACATCTGTAGAGGCATGTGTGGAGATACTAATTCCCATGACAGCATACAAAGAGAATGTTTTTAAAATAAACCTGGGAAGAAAGAGTGCAGGTTACTTGTTTCCTATGCTTCCAAGCAGAGATCTAAGAACCCAGTTCCATAAACAGCTGCACTAAGTTCCATAAGGCTGCACTAATTTCAGCAGCTCTGGATTAGCTTTGCCAAAATTCAAAACTTCTGAAGGGACAGGAAGGGGTTGCATCAGATGAATCCAAACTCAGACATTTACGTTTGGCCAGCTAATGGCCAGAGGCAGTTTCACCCAGGTATGTGACAACACACAGAAGGGTATGAAAGGGTACAGCATACAGCCCCCATCTGCTCTTTCTGTATAATAACCTGCTCAGAAGGCACAGGGCTATTGTATTTATTTTTTCTTGCTGTATGCCTTGGGGACAAAAGGTGACACCATCTGTTTCTGTTTAGGTTCCACATTTATCCTTCTCTTTTGGCTCCCTTCTGATCATGATTCACATAGTAGTTGAGAGCTTTTTTCTGTGCTTCTACTTATGCAGGGACAGGAAGAGCCTTGCTTTCCTTCAAGAAGTCAGCCAGACACTGTTATGGACTGACAAGTCATGGCACCTTTTAAGAGGTGCTTTATACTGGTTAAATATAAAGACATATAACAACCTCAAATAAAATTGTTGGAAATACGTTCTCTCTTTCAAGTTAATGTGTTCAAATAATTTACCATCTGCTCTATAAATACCACTTCCTCTTTCCACATCGTCCTAACAAAACCTCACTATTTCCATACGAGGATTAATACTACTGTAGGGAACTTTATAAAAAAGAAATTTCCTACATCATAGGATCATGTAAAACAAAGGACACTTTAGGCTGCAAAGGGCCAGCCAAAGAATAGATCTTAAGAACTGCATTCCCCGACCAGAGGATCTAAGAAGACGGCATTGTTCAAATTTGGAGCCTTTTTCTTTAGCATTGTGAAGTTCTTGTATTTTGCCTTCGGAAGGTATGCATCCCTTTGTTCCTCTGAACTCATCTTGCAGTCAGTCTGATGAGTAGCACAGAGAGAAGTCTCAGGTGATGCATCAGTTTGCTTTTCTCCTGAATAGATTAAAAGCACTACAGAGGGGGAGATGTGAGAACAGTGCCAACAGAACAAAGAAGCAAAGAAAAGAAAATACTTCCACATTGAAGATTAAGAGAGAAATGTTGCTGTAATGGAAAAATTAGAAATCAGAAGGTAGACAAAAAGACCAAGAAAGCAAAGGCCTGCTTCTGCAATAAAGTTGTGACAATATAAACCAGATCGGCCAGCTGTGAACGCACAAAGAAGCTGCAGAACTAACGTGCTAAGGTTCATCCACTGGCAAAAGGTGCTTGGCTAATATCAGCCTTACTTTGCCTGAATCATTTTCCTTGCAAAGTACACTCATTTTTTCTGATCATTTAAGTCCTTTTCTTTTCCTGTTGTTAGCTGCCTCTTCAAAAGGAAGTGAGCATTTCATTTCTGCAGCAGTCTGGAGATATTTCATTGTACTACAGCAGGCTTCTCTAGGAACTAGGAAGATGTGTGCCTTCCTCTTTTTTCTTTTCTTTCTTTTTTTCCCTTTTTACTCATTGAGGAAGGCCTTGAAGCCACGTTCTCATTAATTCTTTACAGCTTTTTAAAATAGGAATTTATTGTCCTATATACCTCCTTAATTATGCACCAATCAAAAAGTTTAAAAGAATAGCTGTGCCAGGGACAACTGGGAGGCAACTGCAAGGGAAGAGAAGGATGTAGAGGGAAGAATCCCAGCTGATAAATTATTGTTTAAGTTTTTTCCCCGTAACACAGAAATCTACAAAAGCATGAGGATGGCTTAGCAGAGGAGAGACTAAAGGTTCCTGAGAAGAAAAAGTCCTAAGAATTTATTTTTTGTCAAATTTTATTCCTATTTAGAGGATATACATACTAGCAGACAGAGTTTTCAGGCAGCTCAGTGGCTACATCCAACCCTGCCACTAGGAAGCTGGGCTGTCCAGAGCTCAGTACACGCCGAGCTCTTTGAAATATCAGGGTTGTTCTTTTTGTTTCGTTGTTGTTTGAGGGTTTTTTGTTTGTTTCGGGTTCTTTTGCAGGCATATTCAAATTTTATGAAATTATACCCTGGGGCATGAAGCAGTGATTCTCTGGGGAAAAAAATGCTTTTCTAAGCCTAAATGATATTAGAAATAAATTAACATAATTATTCAAAGTTACTTTTTCTTTACACCATTAGCATTTACGCTCAAATTAAGGTTTTTGTGCATTTTTACCTCTTAAAACAATGACTGGAGGCACTGTACGAGGGGTTATCATTGACTACAGCAGTGCTGAACACAAATGCTTGCAATATGTTCCAGCATGAAAAAGAAGTGGGAATGAGTGGAGCAGCTCTGGAAATGTAACCAAGCTCAGTGAGAAGAACTGATCTTTGGTTCAGCTGCTAATCCAGGCTCTGGCCCTCTCTGCCCTCAGACATGCAACTCTTCCAGCACCACAGTGACAGATGTTTTGCACATGTAATCCTTCATCCTTCTAATCCCAGCTGAGTTTCAGAATTGATGGGCGCTGACTACATATAAATAAAGAACTTGGAAATACGCAAGTTCAGGCTGGAATAAACAGTAACGAATAAACATATTAATAACAATATAGGCTTTACAGTGAGATTAGCTGCTGACACAAATAACATTCATTCACACTACAGGGAGTGATTCTAAAGAACTAACATGAAAGTGTACAGACAAGTGTTGCTAAATCAAAAAAGACTCTACATGAAGAAGCAAAAGGAACAAAAATATGACAAGGAAACTGATGACATTTTCTTTTTTTGTTGTTGCATAACAAAAATTAAAACAGCTGTAGGAGCTACAGGTGCAAAGTAGAAAATGGAGAGAATCAAATCAATGTTTCTTTTCAAATGTTTGCAGGTAACTTTTTCTAATATGATAATAGAGAAGTTGGCTGTTTTATGCACAATGGCATAGTTCATAGCTAAAATCAGGTACAATTTCCCTTTGTGGCACAGAATTACCTCTTTAGAAATGTCACAGCAGAAATAGAGTATCCACCTTCTATTTTTCTTTATATGAATCCATCACTTTTACATCTGAAAACATGCTTAAAATGCTCTAAATTTATTGTCTATTTCCAATTAAACATGGTTGACTCAAAGTCAAGACCACAGTTACAGATGGAAGCATCAGGCCTGATTTTCATGAAGCTTGTCCCCTAAGAAATTATCCAGAGGTGTCCCAGTGCCTAGTATCTATTACAATGACTTGTGATTTATACAGGACACTGAAACATGGCCTCTGTATGAGATTTCCACTTAAAGATTACAAAGAGAAAAAAGAGTAATTTGAGTGGAATGAAAGAAAGAGTTGGGCAATGGTTGATGCAGCAGGAGTACAACTTGAGTGATGGATACAGAGATGCCAGCCCAGCAGAGGGGCTTGATGGAGCTGTATGTTCTGGGAACCATTTAGTTTTTCTACTTGAAGTGAGAGACAGATGAGTTACTTTGATAGTAGAGATTAACCACAGTGCAGCTAAGTATTCAAAGGTATAAAAACTCCAAAATTCACCTTGAATTGTGAAACTTGTTCTTTTGCCTCATTTAGCAGAGATAAACACTGCAACAGCACTGAACTGAAGTAGCTGGGCATGCTCAGCTAGGAAAGGAAAGATAGCAGGGCAAAAATGGGAAGTATAGATGAAATTCTTTTTTTTGTACTTCGCGTTCATAATTTTGCCTTAACCAAGCATTTGTCACGCAACATATTCTTCAGATGCAACAAGTATAGAATTCCATGTATTTATAAAAGGATTAGCATAGATTTCAATGGCAGAGCTCCAGGCAAAAGTTTTCAGTATTTTCATCAAGGCACAGTCCGATTCTGTGGGTGAAAGCTGACTATTGACTCCATAGAAACAACACATAAACTCCTTAATTGTTTTATGGTGCTTCAACCTCACCCCTTTTCCAAGGCAAAAAAAAAAGAGATGGAAAGAATATAGTGGTAAAATACCAAGCACTCAATCTTTAGCACACCTTATGTTTGGACTAGCCAGGAAGATTGAGAGCCAATGAAACTTCCCAGATTTGGCTGAATATTCCATGCATTCAGCACAAAGAATTTTTTTCATTCAGTGGTCCCATATGGAATACTGAACGTGAGTTCTGGTTACTAAAGTGGTTGGATACCATACAAGCAGAGCAAACTTCCGTTCTCTGCCAGATTTAGCCACAGGTCAATAGGAATCTTCTTATACCCCAAGAAACTGTTTTTATTGGCATATTTGAATGTTTCATTGCGGAAATGTATTCTTACTGACACATAGGACATTAAATCCCAGTTTCCTTAGATAATTCCAGCCAACTCAAGACTGACAATTTCCAAGATAAACCTAATGAATTTTAAAAAGGGTCAGGAGGCAAAGTGTCCTGCTGTCATTCGTTATGGATGATGTGGTTGTTTTTAGGAGTCACATAAAACTTTAGAGACCAGACATCAGTTCTACCCTTTGTCCACAATCTGGCTGACTAAACTTGGCTGTGGCACTAACTACCTCTATTTTACAAAAATACAGCTATAAGATGGGAGTAGAAGTCCTTTTCCATTTCTCAGGAAGGAGATGTACAGTAAAAGCTTATCAAACTGTCAGTGATGAAGACTATACATATTAGATTGAAAAGATTCTGCCATATTCTGACTTGAGATCTAGCACATCCCAAAAAACATTCATCTATAAGGAAAACAAGAGCATAAAGGGTCTTCAGTTATTGAGAGCTGAAGGCAAAATCACTCTCAGCCCGCAAACAAAACCCATCCTCCTGTTGTAATGGTGTGGCAGAACATGCCTTCTAGTTTGACAGTCAGAACTAGGTCCAGCTGTAATCCTCATTATACATAGAGTGAATTTTCCACAAACTGCCAGAATCTGTCAGAACAGAAGAAACACTTTAGTGCACCCACCATAGCTGGGGGAAAAGATAGTGGACTGCTTCCAGAGGAAAAAAGTTAAAATACAGAAGTAAAAACTCTGCTGAACTGCAGTTACTGGGGGGATTAGGAGAAGTAGACAGGGCTGAAGTATGACCCAGTACCATGACATTTTTCTTGTCAGAAACCATAATGCAAAGAGTGAAGACTCTGAATTCCAGTGATGGAACAAAAACTGATGCAATTTCAGCTGTGCACAGCACTGTACGCAGCATCTTAGCTATCGGTTTATGCCTCCAAGAACAATGGCAAAAAAATACAGTAAGATTTTCAGATAGTGGGTTTGTGAGATAATCTAATGAAATTTTTACATATAGCAAAATGATCTGCACCTAATTGTGATTAAGTTCAAATTGGCATAGAAGGGAGCAGGGCAGCACTCGGCAGGGATGCTGTAAGGAGGGGAACTGCTTTTGCAGAAGCAAAAGCTGTAATATTTGCATTCCAAAAAGGCAACATAACACTCTACAAAATTACTCTTCCTATGTTCTTCAGGTCCTAATAGAAGTAGTAAAAAACACATTTAATGGAAAAGAAACTGAATGCTTTTATAGAAGGTCTCAGAGTTCAGATCAGAGAATGGCAAAATTCCTTTGATCTGTGGTATGAACCCTCCCAGTTCCCATCACCACTGCTCTCCTGTCAACTGAATACATGCTGAAATGAGAATTGTAGTCCCTAACTAGCTCTGATACTGCTTTCCTTAAGAAGATAGCTTTCTGTGCCGTTTTTCTCTAGCCCTGTACAAAGGTTATGGGCACAGCAGCAACACCGGCAAAATACAGCCTACTCTAAATCTAGGATGCTTGATTAGTTTCCAGAGACCTTTGAACAGTTTCCATGGTGTTTTGATTTTTCCTTCTGCAATTTTATTACTAACCTTCCTTTATCATCCAAGAAGCTCATGACAACCTAAACTTTAGAAACAAGCAGAAGTACAAAACCTCTAAGGGAGCCTAGCACTTCACACAGCTAGGTTTCAGGTATAATCCTGAAAGACCTAAAAGAAAAACCTTATAATCTAATTTTCACCCTTATTTGTTAAGTAATAACACTAATGATTTGATTTAGAAACTCTTATGTATATCAATGAGCTCTTATATAAGGCCTGATTTTAATTCAAAAACATACCTAATCTTGCTAACTTCAGAGCTAGAAACAGGGCAAGTGGGAGAGTGGCAGTGGTGCTTGTAGTAGAACAGTGCTGCACTGCTATCCGTCCATGAATTCTTTAACCACAGAGAACCATACATTATCTGCCATAGGAAAGATAAACAGTATAGCAGAAAAAGTGAGTAGTCAGAGGTTATTGAGAAAATAATTTCAAAAAATAGGTTCCAGGGAAAGGAGTGCTTCAGGAGATGAGGGCAGGCAGCTTATTGCACGTGTAGTCAAGTCAAGATTGGAATAACACAGGCTATGGGAGGACTTGAGACAAGAGCTTGAAAATGCTCCGAAGAAATGTCCAATATTGACAAGAGGAAGATGTTCTATAAACATGAAGGCTTCAGTGGTTTCACCTACATAGAAATAAGCCAGCAGAAGGACATGAGCTAGATCTTCACTTCATTGACAACTGACCTTGACAGTTATTTTAGGGGGAAGAGATGTGGGCCTTATATCTATTTCAAGAACTGGGTTTAAAATCAAGTTCCAGTTTTTACACATCATTACAAGCTTCTTAATAACCTATATCTTCTATTTCCTTTATTAATGTCTAATGGAAACAGCTTTTCACTTGGTATCTAATGAGAAAATTTGAACAAATATATGAATATTTTCAAGAGTTTCATTTATAATGATTAAAGTATGAACAAAAGTCAAAACTCTACTTTGCTTGAAATTATAGATATAATCCTTAACAAGGCCAAATGAACAGTACATGTACCATTTCAAGCATGTAACTTATGTCTTTAAGGAGAATTAGAAGAATTCTCTTAAATTTCAGATTGTCATGCCAGTCAATGGTAGCAAAGTTTAGTCTCTTGTTAAAGATTGAGATTCAAGCATTTTCTCACTATTATCTATGCCTTTAGCCCTCTAAGTGCCCCACACTGCAGTCGTTAGTTTTCCCATCTTTCGTTCAGAAGTGGCGTCAGCGCAAATATCTGCACTATTTATCTAATACGCTTAACCAGGTACAGCTGTATTACTTCAAAAGATGAAAACAGCACAAACACAACTTCTATTTATTTCACTGTAGCCCAACTCCCTTTGCGTACAAGGCCTCTTTTCTAATTCCCCCATAGAGCAGACTCATGGGATATATCCTTCTCACAGATGAAAAATATCATCAGGCTCCAGACTGTTAACAACTGTTCTATTACCTTCCCATTTGCTTCAGTGTCTCGCTAGATATGTGATCCTCAGTCTTACATTACTTTTACACCCTGCTTCATGTTGCAGGCCCAGCAAGTTACTTAAATGACCACCTAATGGGAAATACATGACTGTTCATATAATCACAGAATGGCTCAGGATGGAAGAGACCTTAACAATCATGCAGGTCCAACCCCCTGCCACGGACACAGCTGTCGCCTACATTCCCAGCTACACATTTATTTATTTATTTACATTTTCTCCTAAGTCTATCAGTGTTGGTTGATCAGCTCTGATCAAAGTGAAGGTGTCATTTGAGACATATACTCTTTGGAAAGCTGCACTTTGGGGCTTAACAATAATCAGGATGTCTCCAGCCTCCTGATATTGAGCCTGAAAGCATCAATCTCAGACCAAATCTGTTTGACCCTTCGTTCACATCATTGCAGCAGAACTTTAAAAAGCCTTTTGCACTAGGAATACTCCTATATATAACAACTCCTGGAATGTAATTGGTAATTTGATGGCAATCTTCAGCTTTCAAGGTGTTCTTGCTTGTTTAGTTTGTTCTTGCTGCAAGTTAGGCTGCTACAGGGACTCTATGGAGACACTTCACTTAAAACAAAACAAAAAACCAAACACATATAACCAACAAGCAAAAAACAGAAATCCTATTAAAAGTATCTTTATACAGTCCTTCAGGGCACACTTGCAAAACTTTACATCCTTTCTTTTAATTTTCTCCAGAGACTTTAATTAATCACTTTTCAGGTCATGAACCTTGAGAACATTTACAAAAAGAAAGTATTTTCCAGGTGCAAAGGCTTTTAGCTGCTCTTTGCGCTTTCAGTGCAAGTCTTTTCTGATACTACTTTGCCCTAGAGCAGAACATATTTGCTTCTGCTTAGGTGAAAATATGTCATGTCATAAGCAATCTCATAGCCTTTCTGAATATTGAGTTTTGGAAAATAAGTTTTATAATTTCACTTTTCTATTTCTTTTAAGATGAAATCGCAGACATTCGTTTGGTACGATAAGGTCTAACTGATATGAAAATACAGAGATCGTAGGTGATTACTGACAACTTCCACAAGATATCCCCTTTGCATTACCTCTGTACCTGCATTAAAGAGGATTTGGCCACAGAGTGATGCAGAAACTCTACTCTAAATAAGCACTAAGTGCAACCCATCTTCAAAAGCATGCAGAGCAAATTACTCATCTAAAAGCTCACATTTTGGCATGGGGAGAGGTAAAATGTTACACTGATTTCCCAAGCGTCTAAAAAGTAGATCAAGTAACACTAAAATGAAATTGTCAAACTAGTAAATGGCTTTCACTGAGATAATCTTTATACTTAGGAAATAAATATTGCAGATGATTTCTGGTGCAGTCCAGCTCTGATGTGTAATGTTTCTTTACCAATTCTTCCCTGTTGTTACATACTCTTTTCTCACCCTTTTTAAAGTTACTTGCTTGCAATCACAGCCCTTAAGGGGACATTCATGAGGATCTGGTGGGGATTTAAGATGCTAAGATTTATGGTGAATGGACCAATGAACACACGCAGAACATTTTGCTGCTGACTATCATCTTGATCTTTCCTCATGCACTTCATCCCATCTTAAATCAAATTTCCACTGACACTCATCACAACTTGTAGAAAGAGCTCACTTTAAAATGCACATTACTGCTCTGCTCCCACACACTTCATGGTCATTGGCTCCAGGTGGTAAAACAAGTAGAAAATACTAGTGAGTAGTGTAAAACAAGCCTGATTTCTGCATACTTAACTCCACTAGGAAAATATTCTTATTTCCAGGATGAATGTGCTGGAAACAGAAAGTGGCTGCTCAGCTAAGCACATCATTTTCCATGTTTTCTCTGCATTTCATCTATTAGTCCTTCTTGCTCCTTTATGTCTAAGTGTAGGTCCTGAGCCTAGCAGGTTCTTCATTTGGACATAATTTGTGCTGTCAGACATCAGCTGCCTGGCCTGCTGCAGAGCACAGACAGCACACCATATGGTAGAGAGAGGTGTGGGCTGTATGGCAAAGCTTGCAGCACAGTGACTTACAGGAGCTGCCTGTCGTCTGCAGAGGAGCACGGTGACAGGAGCTATCCGTTAACCTCTGGCTTTAACAGTTATCTCTGAGACATAAGCATTTGCTTCACTCTACTGTACCACTTAGGACACTGAAAAAGTGGAAGTATATTTCTCTCTCTATCTCATAATACAAGGATACTGCAACAACGTAATACCCTGGAATTTGACCAGTTGCAAGCACGTGTACCCCATTTGTGGATTTTTACTTCTCCATGTCCTTCCTGGTACCTGCAATTTGGGAGATGTATTTTGATCCCGAGTCCATGGAAATAGCATTACAATTTCAGAACAAATGACTTAAGCATCTTACTGTTAAAAGAATATGGGAAGCTGACATTTCTAAAATTGTAACATCTGTGCTAAATAGAAACTGGGCGTCACAATCTGAAAATGAACACTATTGCAACATTAAAGCAAATAACTACTAAAGAGAAAACTCTCCCTTTAACTCTGCAGCGTTTCTTTACACTTCACTTCTCACAAGATCTCACATGATAATTAGTGATGTTTCAGGTTACTGAAGCAGTTCCTAGTCTGCCCTTCTGCCACAAGAGGGAACGACAATCTGAATCACAGGATTAGAGAGAAGACAGAGAAAAAACAGCTCTTCATTTCAATCTCCTTCCTTCCATTCCAGAACACATGCTCATGCTGATTAGAGTCTCCATTTTTTTCCTATTTAGTTGCATGCTATTTCAACAAGAAGATATTTCATAGCATCATAGTCTGTTTGTAAGGATTTTATTTTATTTACTATTGTCCTGGGTAAAATACCTTCCTACTGCTTAAAAGATCACCTTGTGAACTCTGATGGAGAACAGAGTGGCCCCAGAAGCAGCGCTGTGCTGAGGGATCGGGGGTTTACTATGGAACGTGGTATGGCAGCCAAGCTCCATGGCACCAGTTCAAAAAAACAATTATAAACATTCCTAACCCCATCCCTCCTCCTTAGGAAATGACTTAATAAGGTACTTCTCTTTAAAAATATGCTGTGCACTGGGATGTGCATTTCCTGAATGGTGGACTGCATCTGGAGATAAGATCCATATGGAATAATGAGTCTCTCCCCAGGTCTATAGTACAAAAAGTTCTTCTGGAAAGTTCAAAAAATAATTAGTTAATATTTTTGTATTTCTGGCAAGGGAACACAAGAATTGTGATTCAAAGACACCAAAATAGGTGGTTTGTACAAACGCTTTCAAATACAGCCTCATCAAAGGCAAACACACTGGTGTGAGGTAGGATTCGTGTCCTGCACAGGCTCTAATTCTCTCTCTCTTTCTCAGTCAGACAGCCCAAAGGCAACTGACATCTGGAAGCAGCCTATGGAACAGCCTGCAGGAGCTGCACAGGAGCGTGCCTGTGGCCCTGCGTGGGGCCATTTCTGAGGGAGGCATGGGGCAATGTCCCCACCACGCTGCCCAGGAGCATGTCTCTAAGCCAGCTCAGACCTCTTTAGATCTTTACAGTTTAGGCCTAGGTAAATTCACATAGTACTGCCTGTAGCTCTGCTAAGCTGCATCTTACTGTGACCACATCTGTAAACAACATGATGGCTCCTAGCCCCTTTCATACAATTTCTATTAATTGCAGATTTAGCAACAGAATTCCAAAAAGCCACAAAACAGGCAGTGCAGTATCAGCTGGGGGCCCACTCCATATTTTCAAAGAGCAGTAGGGTCTGTGATGTTCCCTGAGATACCACCCTGAGTTCTACCTGGCCTGGTTATAGGTGCTGCCAATCACAAACCTACATGGACCTCGAGCTGCCACAGAATAAAGAAACATCCAGAGAGGTTCCCCTGCACCACATGCTTCAGAACAGGGAGGAAAGAAATGGGAGGGACTGGCAGACAGGGTGTTGCCTGATTTTTGCTTGTTTTCACACAGACAGTCCCTCTCCTTTACCCAACAAATCTGTCATTTCTAGTAAAAGCACAAACTCCAAAAATAAGGAGTTTTAAGTTGCCAAAACTAAGGATGTGAAACAGCAAAGAAGGAAATAGCACTGAGGGGGACAGGTTTTTAAAGGGAATAAGGAGCTAAATCCCACCAACAGATAACAGGAATGAGAAATCCAGGCACTCTTGGAAGACCTCTGACCCTCGTTTTCAGCTGCATGAAAGAAAATGCCTTGTTGTAGTCGCCTGTTTAAGGCACTGCATGTAAAAGTACCATAACTCAGCGTACTTTGATAGCTGAGGATTTTAGAAAAGGCTGATCCTACTCCCTCAAATATAAACATTGTTCCTCTTTTTAATATAATGTGTATACAAAGCTAAGATCAGGCAGAGCACACATGAAAGGCATTCAAGAATTTGCAGAGGCTACTGCTGTCTGTGTGGGTGGGGTGGGAGATTTAAGCCAAAGGGAATCTGGATCGGAGTACATCATAAAAGCAAAAAGAAAAGAAAGGAAAAAGCTGAGAACAACTGCAGTTCAGCAATGGAAGCAAATTCAGATAAAAATCCAAAACTCTTGAAAGAGTGTAGAAGTTTCATCAGACAGTGCACTTTCACGAAATACAGAATAGTGAGGAAAAAAAGTGAGAATAAACACGCATTTTACGGTGTGCTTTTGCTTTTAACTGTAAAACAGAACTTCCGATCTGTCTTCTGCTCTGACACATTCTGAGAATGAGCAAATAAAAGGAGAAAAGCGGAAGTCAAAATGAGAAAGAAGGCTGACTACAGTCTGCAAACTGAGCACTACAAGAGACGGATGTGGTGTGGGCATGAAGTCAAATTGAGGCAGAATAATGAGACAGGATTTTCTTCTGGAAATAAACACAGAGTGAAAAAGTACAGCTTCTCAAGAAAAAAAAAAGGATAAGAAAAGAATAAAATAAGGAAGGAAAGAAAAAGAAGAAAGCTTTGTTACAGAACAGTCAGAGGAATGCCAGAAATGAGACATCCCTGTACAAGAAATGCAAAAATCCTAATAGTCTTTTATATATTTATAAAGTAAGTGACAGAAAGGCTAACCAGGAGAGTCCCACTGTTACATAAGGGAATATTCACACAGCTCCTATTAGCTGTTGTTTTCCCACACTGCAGTCTTCAGGGGAATTAACACATTTCCTATTGAGAAAGAGGAAAACAAGACAGTTCATTTATCTGGAGGAGCGTACCCATCTTATCAGAGTATCGGAGCAGATCAAAGCCTCCAGACACCACCAGTACCAGCACCAAAAAATGTGGAACATCTGAAAAAACTCTTCATTCCCTCATGTAAATTAAACGGCAAAAAAATGTTTGTGGCATCGCTGCCTTTAGCAATGTTTTGCTGCAGTGCTGACACAGTGGCAATGAATCTGCTCCACAGAGTTAGGGCAATGCACTCGCTGTCAGTGAAGGACAACAGACCACATAGTCAAGCCTGAGCCTGTGCCTCCTCCTCCAGCTGTACGACATACAGGTATAAAAATCATTTGGCAATGCTTAAAACACCCAGTCCTGTTTGTCACTGCGATTTTCAATCCGGTGCAGTGGATTGCATCGTGCTGGAAAACTTTCAGCTGAAAGGGATTCTGCAACTTTATTTTCCATTTGTGTGTATGTACACACAAACAATGCCTTCAGAACTGTCTGAATTTTCAGGGAGCCCTAGGAGTTCCAAAGTCCATTTTTAAAATGATCACATGAGAACTGCCTAGAATGTTACTCATACTTTGACACTATCTCCAAAAATTATCTAAGTAAACTTTGTTTAAAAAATAATTTAAAAAAGCCCATAGGATCACCTGCACAAAATGACAAAAGCAAGTTTGGTTTATTTAATTACCTGCTTCTTTGAGAGATTAAAGTAGTTATCACAACAAAGATTCACAATGAACTGCGAGCAGGGAGGTTTGACTATATTGAACGTACCTGGAAGGTACGCTCTGACTCCTAGTATTTAATATTACTTCAACTAAAGGGGAATAGCAGTAGTTAATTAACTTCTCTGACTTTTTGAAATTTGCAAACCCAGAGATTAAACCTGTGAAGTGCTAGGTATCTTCTGCTCTGAGTGTAGCCAGGATGGAGTCCCAGAAGACCATTAGGTAAATTTGAAGTAATCTTACATAATTAATGGAAAAATGCTGTGACTTTTGGACAGCAGGTGGGTTTATGAAAAGAATCTCATAACACCACCAGAAGCCAGCTGAGAGATTACAAGTGCCATAATCTGCTCTAACAGTCCTTCTTTAACTCCCGCGTGCTGAAATTCTAACCAGGGAATGAGACAGAGGTACATCTTTATGTCTTTTAAATTGTCATTTGATTAAAAGTAAGCTGCCGCATCATCTCATACAATACAGTGCTCATGCTGGGAAGTCACAAACGTAAACTGCGCTCTATTAAACCAGTTAGAAGCTGTTAAAATGTAGAGTGCTGCTGGTACACCTTTTAGAGCAAATACTAAAATATGCATCATGTGGGCACCTTAAATGAGTCATTTTTAAAAAGATTTATTTTTCAATCATTCTATAAACAAGAATAAATCAAAACAATTCAGTCTTTCACCCCACTGAGAGAAAGTAAGTGCAAATGCTGCTCCGAAGTTAATTGGCTCTGAAATATTTAAGTCTGGGGAAAATAATTTTGAATGACAGAATTTTAGCAAAACATCTATATTTATTTCTATATCCACCATATTCCTTTACATTTGTAGCTCATGAGGCACAAAAATATTTTTAATAGGTTAGCACAGCTACATGCAAATGCTAGGAAATGCATTATTCCTCACATGAAATCAGGTTAATATTTGTCCTTATTCTACTGCAAAAATAAAATGCACAGACATGAATAAAAGTGAAATGTAAGCGGTATAAGTGTGGCTGGTGACAAAAATTAAAGCTTTGATCTACCGCAATTGCAGTGGCTTTATCGAGGCTATCTTGGTTATGCCTGTGCGTGCTGCAGGAGCTAAGCAGCAGCGAATGAACTCATCCACCACTTTGAAGCAACTTTTGTAGTACTGCTTGTAATTGTTGACCTCAATTGAAGTCAAATACTGACCCGAACCACATACAACATAATGAACGTGCTCCAAATAAGGTACCGGTGGAGGGAGCAGCAGAGTGCAGTTTGGTTCCCCCCAAGCACACGGCCCCTCATGCTGCATCCCCCAGCAGCACATCACCCAGCTGTCACACACACCAGGGGTCACCAAGCCCTGGCACCAGCATGGGCATCCGCCAGGTGAAGCTGCCACATTGGGCACCCAAACCAAGCCGTGGTCCCCTGTCTCCAGACCTGTGGCTGGCAGCTGCCATGCCCATGGAGAGCAATCTGCAGGGCTGTAGTTAGATGCTTCGTGCTCCAAACACCCAGGAAGGACCCTGCATACTTTGCTTAATAAGAGCAGACAGTGAATGGCAGAGAAAATAAGGATAATTCTACTGATATCTTCTTCTAAATTCTGTCACCTGCATTGCAATGAGCTGCAGATTCGTGGCAGCTCTTCCGGACAGCCCTGGATTGCACTGTCTGCTCTGTCTCTGGTGACGGAGACAGGTTTCTTGCCTTCCTCCTTATGCTAATTAGAAGCATGCATGCTCTGCTGACCAGACTATGATTGAATACAAATTCTGCCTACATCCTTTCTATCAATCCCTGTGTGCTGTCTTTCTCTCCCTTTTCCCTTCCATCCCCAGTCACAAGATGCTTCAGGCAAAAGGCAAGAGTATTGTAATAAAATGACATCTCCAAACAGAGAGCTTTTTTTCTCCAAGGCCCCTGGCTATCTTACTTTCATTACATCTCTCAGGAGGGGGCATCACTCCCTGACAACTAACATCTGGCCCAAGAGACCTCCTAATTTAAAACAACAAACTAATTATTGTCACCTACTCTTTCCTGCAGCTTTTATCTTTATTTTTTCCTGGAAGAACCATGTCAGCATATTTTTCATTTGAACTACTAATGCTCTGGGTTTTTTCCCCTTAAGTATGCTGAATTTTCTTCTAAGGGGAGGAAATCCATATTTTATCAATCAGTTTCAATTACTTACTGTATTTCACTCCATGGTGTTGAATTATGAGTTGGAAGGATGTCTTGATTAAAGACTTTACCAACATCCAGACATCAGAGTAACCAATCTTTTTGTTCGTATGACATGTTATACAGAACACTGGGAACTGACATTATGTTAGATTTTCTTTATTATGGTTTCTTTTTAAAGTTTGAGCTATCAGTCTCTTTCTTAGAGCATTGATATAAGTAATAAGGAGCTAGAGGCATTTATTTAAACAGTGATTCTTCTATTTTTCAGAGTATTGAGGGAGATACCAGGCCAGTTTCATGTCTGCATGGCTGTTTCCTACTGGAATGAAATCTACTGAATGTAGACTTCGCCATGAGAAGTTGTAATTCTTGTCTTGATATCAATTTTCCTTGCCTCCATGTTCAGTTATTTACCAAAATTTGCTCTCTAAGTTTTCCATCTTTAAACTGAGGTTCACAGTACTAAACTTAGTGCATACAGTGTCCTTCAGGGCTTAGAGAAGTGAAATGATTTAGGAAAAAGAAAAAGTGTTTTTTGTTACTGCTAGCAGCAAATTCTGTCACTGTACATAGTAAATATTCAACAAAATTTACCATATAGCTACAGGTGAGAAGTTGCTACTTTTCTGTCTAGGGTTTGGCTGGAAAAAGATCAGTATAATCAGAACATAATACCAGAAATTGAAATTATAGCTTAATTTAAGCTAATACTTACCTCCTAGTTTAGGGTAAGAAACGGGGATGCCAGGAAGTCAACACCAGCACTCGTTAGGGCTGATTTATATATTTATGATCACATATCAAAGTTCCTGCCCTTTGATGTAGATCAGAACTGCTTCTATAAGCAATACTTAGAGGCAGACAGAACCAGTAAGTGCCTGGGCTCAGGCTGCAGGCAGGCTGCAAACTGCTCAGGGGGCAGCTGGACGTCACTAACCACACTGACTCGGTAGCAAAGAGCAGGCTCCTTCCCACTGTGCTTCTACAATTGAGAATATGAGGGTTTCAGCAGAAAGAGGTGATATTTCAAAAGCTATTTGTGATCTAGATAATAAAAGTAAATAAATTTTTTAAAATAATTTTGTTTGCCTCTATATTTTCACTGAAGAGAAGATAAAGATCCATGACTAAATTCTCTCTTCTTTAAACCACCAAGTTCATTGAAAGAGAGCAAGCTCCTTGCCTTGTGCTTTGCAGGAGAGCAATAAAGGGCTCATTTAAGTTTAAACTGGATGTAGAAGTCTTTAAAATTATTAATATTATTCTTCTTTATGAAGTGCAATTTTATCACCACATTTTTATTCTAGTATCAGGAGACGTTACCCCAGGTGATTCTACATTCCTCAGTTAGGTTGTTTTCAGTTCCCACATGCCCACAGCACAGGGCTGAATTACTCCCCAGCCTGGCACTATTTCTCCATCCTTCAGCAGAATACACTCTGCAAAGAAGCCAGGATGGGGGTGAAAAACTTTGGCAGACCACTTCATCAATCACTGGGGGGCTGGGATGGGGGTGGCTTACAGCAAAACGAGTTTTGGATATGAGGGGGGAGATAAGGAATGTTATTGTAGGCCCAAGAACTTCAGATACAGAGAATTCAACAGGAATCTGGGGCTGACCACATGCAAGCCAGATGGCAGTAATTAAGCCAAGGTTTTCAGGCTGCCTTTGACTTCCATTGAATGCAGCTGGATGGAATATCAGTTAATTCCAGATAACACAAGGGCTTGCATTCACAGTCTCCCCCACATTTCTGCTCGTTGTAGGGGGTGGATTTTAGCACAGGCAGACCTAAGAGTTAATGTAGCCTTACTATTATTTACTGTAATAAGGTAGTGAGGAACTTCATTGTTCTGAGTAGCTTGGGGACCTACCAAGTCTCTGCCCCAAGCCACAGTTTACAAACCTTCCATTTCTATGACCTAGGTATGCAGTGACAAAGGCATAACACTTCCTTACCACCCTTACAGCTCTGTGCAGACCCTGGATCCCAGGGAAAGGCAGCCCTGTGCTCATGCCAGGGAATGATCCAGCACTTTAGGGCATGCTCAAATTCAGATGCTGCTGGGTATGGTTTCTAAATGCCCCAGGGACTATTTAGGACAAGCAGACCGGATTTCCCTCATGCATATTTGAAGTCTAAGCTGAACTGAAAGGCAAAGCGAAAAAAAACATAATGCAGTTGTTTACTTAAGATGTACGAGTGCAGGAAGTTACTTTATCATGTCCTAGATGGTGACATTGAATTCCCCTGAGCTCCCAGCACATGTTTGCCTTGCCTTTGGTCTGTGTGATTTGGATATAAGCTAGTTGTCATTTATAACACATTCAGTCATCTGGCACACACCAAAATGATCTTTGACTTTTTTTTCTCATGGGGTTTGCTTTTGGCTCCTGACAGCATGACCTTGAGCACAGTTCCAACAAATAAATTTAAAACACTAATGGCATAAGTTTAAATGGATCATGACTATAACTCTTGCAAGAGTACAATTAAGCATCTCCTGCCATTTCTGTTTGAACGTGAATTGTAACATGGCTGTTACTGATAAAACAGCTCTGAGCTTTGAAAAAGACTGAAAATCATGTTGTTTATTTTATGCACATAGCTTAAACAGGAGAGACAACAGGAATAATATTGAAAATAAATAAAACCAGAAAATGTATCCCAGTCAGAGCACTCATGCTTAAGACTAAGATGCCACGAAGAAAATTCAGTAAGGACTGCTGCTGCTCATTTTCATTTGAAAGGTGTCTGAATTCTGGAGTTATAAGAAGTCCTATGATGCAGAAAGGAAGGCAGAAATACCTAATGAATATTCAAAGAACCCCATCTACCTTTTTTCCACCATTTCCTAAGGCCAGATCCTGCAAGATACTTAGCAACCAATCTTTTGGATGACACGTACTTCCCATTTTCAAGCTTTCTTAAATAGCTCTGAATAGAAAACACAAGGCACAGCAATTAATTACCTATTTAATGAACATGGTTATCAGTAAATATGGTGTGAAAGCATCATTAAGTGACACTTATTTCTGCATATGTTTCAAAAGGAGGTGAGAACCACTAGTTGGCATTTGAGAATACTGTTACTTCCAGATTTACGTAGTCTAGGCAAGAAAGAGACCACAGGGAAATGCAAAGAGGAAGAAACCGCAAGAAAACAAGGAAAAAAATCCATAAAATTGAAATCTTTATCATTTTCTATAGCTCTTCAATTTGCACGCTTTCAGTTCACTACCATTCAATATGCAGGTCCACACAATTTCTATCACATTCTATATGACAGTTGTTTTAGAACATACTAAAAAAGAGATAGTTGAGAACCACAGCATGGAAGAGAGGCAGGAAATTAAGATATTCATTACTAAGGTTCTAAGGCTTTTCTTTGTGGGTTTAAGATGTTTTCTACAAATATTTACAGACATCTACAAGAGGACTGCATTCACTCAGTGCTCAAGAAGTACTAGCTCAATACAAGTCTTTGCATGGTGGGATCCTATGTCACAGAGAAATCTTCTCCATCATTTCAGACACTGGCTCTTTTGCCCTCCCATCAAGGGATACTGCCCTTTCTGGAGTCAAGCAGCTCATCCCACTAAAATGAGAAGAGCGGTCTAATTTGTGGTAAGCATCCATCAGCATGTTTAAACAATCTCTCCTCATTCTCTAACAAGCATCTAAAAATAACCTCTTGAGATTGACATATAGGGAAATTATCTTGAACTGTAGCTGATGTGGAAAAATCAGTGTTAGAAATTGTGTCGTTCAACAGATCAGGGCTATTGAAGTATTAGTTTTTAGCATAAAAGTACCTTAAGGTAAAAGGTAGGAGCATGATCGAAAAATAAACCATGTTATGTCCTATGGATTCAGAGCAACTTGAAAAAGTGGGTTACTTAATCCTCTGCTTGTTCTGAAGGTTTCAACTTAAGGAATTTTTATACCTCTTTTAATTTTTGCTTAAGAACCTAACTGTTGCCAGTAGCAGGAGACAACACATATCATCGTCGTACGCATATCCAGCGTAGACCTGGACCCTTGTGAGCTGTCCCTGTCTGCCTCTTCTCCTCTTTCCTTCCTCACTTCCCTGCATTTTCTTCCCTCTCTGGAACTCTGATATCAAGCACATTCCTAAACCAATTTTGGAAAATTGTTTTCTGCATAGAGTTTTCAGGAATGTCTAGGTACAGCTATAATCAGAGTAATAAAAATAAAATATAAAAAAAAAAATACACAAAACCAGGTGACTACACGAAGTACTTGGAAGTGCAAAATTCCTCCCATTCTCCACTAACCTAAAATGATCTAAACACCTTTTAAATCACTCCAGTAGAACAAAATAATTAAAGGATATCTTTAAGGCAGGAACAAGACCTGTCAAGGCATGCAATTCAATGTTGAAAAACACTGTCAAAAGCACTAATAATGAATTGGTGGCAGAATCAGAATTGAACCTGAATCTACACTTTCTCTGATGAAGAATGAAAGACACAGAACCAATTAGAAGCTAAAGTGAATGAAAGTCTGTGATCACCATAAATCAGTGTAGGTCCACTCAAATCCCACATGCTTACCCATTCCCACGTTTTCAGAGAGGAAGTTTTTGCAAAGCACTATACCCACTTTTTTTTGTCACTGAATTAGAGTTGCAAATAAGAAGCCAAATGCCAAGTTGAGTTTCTTCCTTGCTATTTGTGAAAGCAAATTGCAATTTGCAAAAGGTTTTTGATAACATTTGGTGTTAATTGGACTTAAAAATGTTAATCTCCCAAATCAGAGTGATCTTAAAGACACGTGTAAATTATCTCAGCATGTAAGAGAGCAAAAGCTCAGATTGCATTGAACTTCTCAGAATCTAGGTTCTTTCAATATATTCCTAAGGATGTCAGGGTGATTTACAATTCTTGACCTTTTCTTCTGTGTGAAAATTAACAAAGCAAGCATATACTATATTTAACATAAGTAGATAACAGATTTTGATATTAAAAACATAAAAATATGTATTTGCTAACTAAAACTATAATCAATTAATTTACGTTTTCAAAGGTGGATCAGACTTTCAACCCCCAGAATCTGATCTACTTCAGTTATCCACAAAAGGATGGATACTTCATTGTATAGGAGCTGCCCTCCTTTATGATATACAAAGTATGCAACTAGTATGCAGATTTAACCACCATGAACATAACATTGAGAAATCATCAGACAGTCAGAAGCAGTTTGAGTTGATATTCCCAACAGTAAATTAGAGATTTGCTACCCAGAATCTCACCCATTAGGAATTAACCAAGCCTACCTACAACCCCATTAGCACAATTTCATCACAGAGAAATAACATGGCCTGTTTAGCTCTTTGCCCATTATAATAGTTATGAAAGCCAGATAAATTTTTTTCTGCTTGAGAGAGCAGCACACTCTCCATTTTTTGCTGATCTCTGCAGAGGCTTCCATTGTAGCAGAACTTTATCTGTCTTACCTATTCCTCTCAGTCTGCCCTGCTTCATTTCACTAGCTCTTAATCATCTTCCTCATTAAATATAACATTTGCATCATCAGTTGGGAGATCCACATAGATTTTTCTGTACTTCTTTACACTGTTTTTCACTTCCCATTTCACAACTGTGCTCAAACGTCTACATTTATTTTCCTATACTTCACCACAATCTTTCTTACCTTAGCTTCTTATTATTGTGTTTTTAAGTTCCACCCCCTGCTGTTTGGAAGGCAAAATATACACATTTCCTAGCAATACTATTGTCTGTCTCTAAAACTGCTTATGCTAGAAGAACAATCCAAATCAAAACAACAATAAAAGTATACATTAAAAGTATACTTTGAATCTGCACGGGACAGGCCCAACCTATAACCTTCCCTATTTAACCCACAGAAACTGCTGTTTATTGTCATCCCACACAGATCTGCCCAAGCACAGTTCTTGATTTAGCCATGCTTACTGACACCAAATAACACTTCACTTTCAGTATAGCCCTATTAATTTCTGCATGGTGTGACTGAGGTCATAGGAGTGGTCCTGTTATTTTCAAGCTGCATTGGGAAAGGTTCAAAAGATACAATCATCTCTAAACTGCTATGTTCACTCCAGGTTGTAGGACAGTAGAAAGAGTAATGATTTTAAGTTTCCACAGATAAAGAAAATACATTAGTCTCAAAATTAGAACCACATGAACAGCAGAAACTTAGAAATCACATACAATTCATTCCAGAAAAAATTCTTTAAATTTTAGTTTATAAGAGGATAATATCTGAAAACATTGTAAAGGTTTCTGCAGATTTCCAGATTAGATGCATTAACACAGAGCTCGGCAGATGATCAAGCCTAAAAATGCTTTGAGATTCTGAATATCAAAGCTAGCTACAATTTTCATAATGGAAAAATTAAAAATACATTTTATGTAACAGATACAGTTCTGATAATATATACTTAAAGTTAAATGTATTTTAAAAGAAGTTAAACCCTCATTTTAACAGAAAAAGTGGAACAAAAACTACTTCAAGTGCTACAGAGTTATTCACATTCTCTTGTGAAATTGCCACATTATCTACCCCCCCTCAAATCAGAAAGATTATCTGCCTTCCCTTTGAAAGGATGAGTGGTAAAGGCTGCTCTTCCAGGCTCTTCCAGTGGCTGGGCAATGTCAGCAGGCATTTGCAGGTATACATGAAAGGCTCAAAGCCACATTTAATTTAGCTGAGGAAACAAACTGGCTGTACCCAAAGTGTGACACAAACCAAAGGCACGGGAAATTGTTCAGTGCTTGGCTCATCAGATTTGGTATTGGGCCTCAGTACTTATATGCCAAGCTCAGTTCTAATAACCATAGTACACAAAGAAAGATGATAAAACATAGATGATAAAGCATAGACTTGGGAGCGCAACCTGTAAAGGGAAGGCTAAAGCCTGATTTATTCACAATCTACAAGTACATAAACACATACACAAAAAAAAGAAAGAAAAAGAAAAAACCCACAAGAAAAAGGATAGTTCTTCCAACAAGCACATATAGCAAGAAAATTTCAAATTAAAATTAAGGCACGCACATTACTTAACAGAGTTGCGTAGTTAAACCCCAGAACCATTCACAAAGAGCCACAGTGATCTCTGGAAAAATGAAGAAATAAATTCAAGAGACAAAACCTACATGTTTCTTATTGTGAGCTCTAGGACTCCTGCCATAAGCAAATCTACATGAGGTAGTACAGCCATTTTCTTCCGGTCTTAAACTTTCTTCAGCCCACAGCATATCACACAGACACACATGCATCTGTACAGATCGAGAAGGGGGAGTGACCTGTCTGTTTAGGCTTCCTTGTGTCATCTTACATCAGGTTGTTAGGTTACATTTAGATTAACTAGCAGTATTTCACTACAAAGATGATCTCAAGTGTTACTTCAGGAATTTGATAAAAATAAGCCCACAATATCGATCAGATATTCAAATGCACTAGATTCAACACGCACTATCCAATTTGACATAATTAGCTACACTTCAGATATATTAATCCTAGGATACTGTAGAAGACATTTTTGTGACTTCAGCCATTATCAAAAATAGTTAAAGAAAATAAAAAGGTTTTTAAGACCTTTGTATCAAAAACATGTCCACACACACACACAAAAAGAAAGAGGCTGACTACTAATAAAAGCTTGAATTTTATCCACTGAGGAAAAAAACCCAACAGCTATTAAAATGATGCAGTTCTTCAACTATCCCCTAGGGCATACTCAAATTTAATGTGGATACCTGACCTAATGTACTGTACAGCTTTGCCAGGTTTAAATAGAGCAGCTTTCTCTCTTTGTACGATGCTGCATGGGAAGAGCTAAGTGAAGGAACCTCGCACACAAATCAGGGGCATCTGAGGATGTTATGGCAACCAGAAAAGAAAAGCACCATTGATTTGTCACATCATAAGAAACACTCTTTTTGTCCACTAACTTTTATCACAGACATCTACTAGCTATTATATTTCAATAATTCAAAAATCTGCTAGGAAAATGCTGTGTTTTGTTTAACAGTGAAAAAGTTTGGCCTAAAGGATTAATCAATATTTTCATGCACCTGTGAAGCTGCCTCCTGTGCGTTACTATTGCATACATGATGTACATGATGTAGCTACCTGAAGTACCAAATTTTGAACTAAACCACAATAATATCAAAACCTTTCACATGTTGTGTGTTAAGCTCATGCCAAAGTACTCTAGCGGGCCTTAGAAAAAAGTCCCATATTTCCCTAAGTGTGTGAAACCATTACTTGTATAAACAATTATTCTGGTTGTGTAGGTCCACTTAATGTAAATGTACCTTCAGGAAGCCAGCTAAATATGTAATTGGTCTTTGGTACATACAATTACTGTGATGTGTACACTGAAGAAGCTCTCTAAAAGACAGATAGTTAACAGAAATTACAGGAGCAAATATTGTGCACCAGGGTTTAAAAATGAGAATCCCAATTTAGAAATCCAAATGCCAATATGACTGTTCAGATACAAAGCAGGTTTATAACTACAATACTCAACTTTAAAAATGGAACCCACAGTACTGTTTAAAATAAAGCAATAAGAGTCCCATATTAATATTCCTTGCTGTCGTTTGTATTCTGCTCATTTGTGCAGCTCCATTTCATGTTGGCTTTTTTTTCCTGCACATAGACCATGCTAATATCTTCATGGATTTGTTTATAATAACCTTTAAATCCTTTCCTTGTCATTATGCTGCATAGCTGTTCCACTGTATATAGACTCTTCACTTCGGTTCATTGCCTACACATCGATTATTTCACATTTGTCTACGTTAAACACTGAATAGTATTTTCCACTTAGTAGGCCAGCCATTTAAAAAGATCCAAATCTGTCTGAATAAAGTTGGTTGCTTTCCTCTTCCTTATTAGTTATACATTTAATTCTGACAGCATTAACTATACATCAAAGCCGGTCACAGAGAATTTGGTATTTGTCAGAGAAGTGATCACAAAACCAACCTTCTGCTTGAATATTATCATTTTAAGTAGTAATATTCACAAATCAGTAATGCTGAAACTGCTGAGCTCTCTCTGTTGACTTTAAAAGACTTTGCACATCCTGTAAGAAAGTGAGACCGAGGTATTTCTAGAGGTAATCAGCTGCTCTGCAATGGCTCTGCACGCAGCTCTTGATTTGTTTTGTGCCTCTTCTCTAACATTTGACTCTATCTGCAATAATTAAAATATTACTAATTGCAAAATTTTGGCCACACATAAATTAAAAAGCTACATGCCAAAAAACCTGTTGCCTCTGGCAGTACAGTACACTACCTCTGTGAATGCTGGGGCATGGATAAAAATGCATACCACTTTGCATATGAATCAAATAATACTGAAATACTGCATCTCAGATGTCTGAGCACAATACTAATGTCCAACTGCCTTTTGACCTCCTATAGCCTTAATTTATCTGCAAAAAAATGCTTACTTTCTAATCTTTCTAAGCTCTTCACAATTCTAAAAGTGACGTGAATGAAGTCTGATCAGCTGTGTCTTTTTTTTTTTTTTTTTTAAAGTAATTAATGCTGTATTTAAGCTGCAACACCTTCTGAAATCAATTAGGTCGTTAGCCTGGCTATAATGTAATAACTACCTTTTAAAGACCCATCTAAACATCTCCCATCTATTTTTGTCCAGGCTTTCAGTATCAACTGGTTGAATTTCACCTTTCACCGCTAAAGTCAAGGATGCAATATTTTTATAGCCTCCTTCTCTACTCCCACTTTCAGCAACATTAAAGGCAAAGGGAGGGACTATGAGAGAAACAATTTAAAACTATCATTAAGATGCTCTGAAAAATCTGTATTTCTGTGGCTGTCTCACTTCTTTGCTGCAGATAAAAGGCAATTATTAGGAGATAAAAGTCCTCACTAAGTGTGCTGTCCTCAAGTTTTCCAGAACACCAGTTCCCATTTGCAAAATTCTCAGTTACAGATCAAAAATACCCACTTTGCACACGTAATGCCCATAAACAGATTTTTTCTTCCATAAGTGTTGCTAGCATCATCTCAGAACTCCAAGCTCCTTGGGTCCTTTCCCAGCCTTACTTCAGCATTACTCTGAATTTTGCCAAAACTATAACTACTGCCAGTTCAGCTCTCAAGAAAACTTTAACCAGCCATCCAGTATCACGTTATACTTGATATTATTCTTTACTTTATATTAAGGTATTTGCTTCCTTACTCAAAACTTGAATTAATTAGCAGTGGAGAAAACTGAAGTTTTTCCAGTGATATCAGTACTGCTGACCACTTCATGACATTCTAACAAGTAATACATGGTTTTTAAGGTGAGGAGAATTACACTGTTGTGAGGTTGTGTTTTTTTTTTTTTTTTTTCATTTTGNGAGGTTGTTTTTTTTTTTTTTTTTTGTCATCTGGAAGATGACTGACAGCTGATGAACTAGATCCATAGCGATGTCTGATGGAAAGACTTTCACAGTGATAATGAATGCATGGAATTTCTTCATCACTTGATACGTAGGTTATTTCAATTGACAATGTTTACTATGGGGTCGGTTGGGTTTTTTGTTTGTTTTTATGCTTTTCTAGATATAGACACCATCTACAAACCCTGCTGCTTGTGCCTGTGTTGCAGTTCAACATGGTAAGACAGTGAAATTCCAATATTGTTGATTTGCAACTCAGAAGCAGAAACTGAGGGTCAAAGAAACTTTCTCAAGTTTGCAGTGGAAAGTTGTGACTTTCCTTCTCTTAGCTTTGCAGTTGGGTGAGTTTTCTTTTAGGGCAAAACAAAATCAGAAGACAATTCTTCAATCAAAAACATATACCCACTGTGAATTACATTCGCCTTGTAATACTCAAGAGAAAGCATTTCATTTTTTCAATTAATCTGACCTTTATCAAGAGCTAGCAAAGAAGAAACTCTCACAGAGCTAAGTACTTGAAGTCAGAGTAAGAAGCATTGTATATGTGTACACAGTGTACTATGCAAACTGATGTTTAAAAGATATCACTGTACACACTGTGGAACTGCTGCTACCTTACAAGGAAAGGTGTACACAGTTCCTGACTAAACCGTTCACCAAAATCTTTGTGCCCAAAAGCAAATGAGATGCCTTCCAGTGCCAAGGAGAAGTGCTGAGTAAGCCCTCCCTGGGTGGAATTCAGCCATGCTCTCCAAGTCACATCTCTGTAGGCACATAATCCCACCCAATTGCCAATTTACATTGGCAAAGACAAAAAGGTTGGATTTCATTAGGATGCTTAACTTTATGGTTATTTTCATAAAGGCTGCATATGTTTCAGTTTCAGTCATTCTTTAACTTTTTAGGAATGTCAGCTCTCAGGACTAACCACTTTGGAAAATTATGAGAACACAAAGTCTACTCACGTTCATTGAGGGTGCATGCCCTGAAATAACTGATCTTCCTTCCTCTTACAGCCTGAAATTGTTTATCTGAAAGTCAAAAAAAAAACAACAAAAAAAAACGTGACAATTGGAAAATGAAAATGAGAAAATTCACCAGAAATTCACGTTTTTGTTTCACTAATTTTGAAATGCAACCTGTATAACCTACTGCAGAAAAGAGAATGCCTAGTAGAGAAGCAGACCTGTACCAGAATCAAGTGTCTGCGTGTGTAAGAAAAATGGTAAGCAATAGGTCATGCTTTTTGTGAGTTTATTGCCTTCCATTCGGTCTTACATTAGATTTACTTTAACACAAATTGAGGCTACAATATTCTGCAGGATCAGCCCCGAACAGCAAATGTATAAAAGTATGTGCAAATGCTGTCAGTACCATAGTTGCCAAGTCTTTTTGGCTAGAAAGCCTAAATTGACTCATAAGTACTGCTATTCCCAGCCAAAAATAATTGTGTATTGCCTTACATTTTCCTTTCCACATTTCTCATAGACATTTACATTTATATCAACATATAATGAGTAGAGGAAACACAAAGACATTTGAACAGAATTTTCTTTAGCTTGTCAAAAATGCCTTTTTCTCCCTTTTCCTCACATTAACATTAATTGGAGCTGGGCAGAAATCCTCGTGTTAATAGGAATAAAAGTAGCACTGGTACATTACATTTAATTAGCATCTAAACTAAAGATCCTACACCCTGCAAGCAATTTCCACCCGGGAAGCGTTCTATCTGACAAGCAAATGCAGCCAGCTCTGATGTAGTGTGGGGCAGCTTTTCCCAACGAACAAGAATAAAGGGGAGAGGACACAAATCCAGCCATGGAGATGCAGGCCAGGTAAGTGGGTCAGACTAACTAGGACAGTGGGACAAACATCGCTCTCCATATGAAAGCAGGCTTCCCCATTAATAAAATCAAAACATTTGTCACAGATAATTGAAATCACGTTTACTGCACAGATTCATAAATCTGAAATGTAGAGCTGCACAGACACCATCCGATCCTGGGAGCATCATAATAAATCAAACGACCAGTAACTTGAAAGTCTTTTATGCTTTTTAGAATAACCCAAAGACATATTCACAGCATTTGTTTCTTCTTCTTCCTTTATTTTTCTGTCTTGTAGAATGTGTGCTGCCATCTACATTTAACAGAAAATGAAAAATACAGACAGTCTTATGGATCAGAGAGGCTGAAATTTCTTGCTCTTCTGTTCCCCTTGGCTCACTCCAATGCCTCCACCCCCTCCTGGCTCTTGTTTTCCTCATCTCCATGCTGTTCCATTTATCCTCTCTTCCTCCGTTCCTGCAGTTCCCCATTGTTCCTTTCTCGTCTTTCAGCTCCACTCATTCCCCCATTCAGCTCTCATTCCTGCTCTTGTGTTCTGATCTCCTATTTTCAAAAATATCACATAAGAAGGTACTAAAAAAATCAAGAGCTCTTGGTAAAGCTGCTGTTTTCTAAAGTTTCTAATCATTGTGCTACTTTTATTTTGGGATTTTTTAGGGCAAAACCAAGCAGCTGTCCTTTTTCTTCTAGTGGGAAGACTTTTAATCTAAAAATTGTCGAAGTTACAAAGCATTATTTTTCCTTCCTAAAGAAGATGGACACTTGCAGCTCTGCTGATGAAAGAAAAGCTAGTTCAAAACATCACAACTTTAACAGAGATTCATCACCTTTCCAGTTAAGCTACGCCCATTAGTCACTGTTTTTTTAATGTTATGGAACTATGGAGCAAATTTTCACTCTGGGTCAAAACTGAACAGGCTGATTTTACCAGATCACAGTTCAAACCAAATCCCAGGCAAATCATTCTTTTAAATGTGGTTCCAGTTCATTTGTGCTCTTGGTTTGACTTAGCCTCCCACTCTAATTCTTGATGAATGATCTCAGAGTCTCCTCCCAGGCTCTCTTGGTAAGAAAAGAAGACAGAGGAAGTTTCTCATCATAGAACATTTCAAATGAATTTAGCACTCCATTCTCTAAATGAAATATGAGCACATTTGCATGCCTGGTCTGGAAAGGGCACGTATCAATTAGGGGAACTGGCCGCTTCCATAGACAAATGCCCAAGTTGTGTGTGCAGCCACGGCAACTTGAAAACTCTGGCTTAGCTCATCTGTCACCTGGAAGCACATCTTTCAAAACACATCTGAGTGTGAAGTTTTAATGATTCTTTTTTGATGGATTTTAAAGATTTTTTTTTTTGTTAGAGTGTTTGCCTCCAGGGATGTGTAAACAACTCTGTTCATCGTCACTGATTAGCACTGTGCAAGCATTAACCTCAATAGCCACATTAAATCACTGTGATCTTTATTTCCTATTAAGTTTTGAGTACCACAAATAATGGATCTTGAGGTGGTCAACAAAGTGCAAGAAGATAAAGAAGTTTTGCTTAAAAAACTAAAATAACCACAGATATGAAAAAAAATCCCAATAGTCACTTGAGATATTTTAAGAACCTGTGCATGCCATCCTGTATATCATATAATTTGCAAAGGTCTGAGACAGAGAAAACCAGCAAAATAAAATTTCAGAGCACCTTTAAATGGACATTGAAGTTTTCTTAGATACGTTGTACAGAATGCTTTGGGCTGTTTTTACTCACCATCCTGAAGCAAAGGTTGCTTTTTCCCCAGAGGAGTTGGAGGAAGAAAGTGTGTTAAGGATCATCTACAGCTGTAGAGCTGGCACTGTGCACTACAGTTCTTTGTGCACTGTCAGCTCGCTATGACAACTAATAGCCTGGATGAGGGTGAACTGTTTTTCTTCACTGATACTGTCAGACAGCGAGGACTTGAGTTTACACAGACTTCTGCCACTATTTGAGGCTGATAAGATTAAAACTGTTGTGATTTTGTTTTGATGGGAGCTACCGTGCGAGTGCATTGTGCTTTCTCCAGCGCAGGGCTGAGAATGCTGGAGGAGCAAAGGAGGATGTGCCACAGGGCACAGGGGCTGCTTTTCTAAAGCTGAGCTCAGAAGCGATCTAAGAGCTGGGGATATTATTAATGTAATAACTTCTAATGCATGGCATTCGAATTGCTTACCCCCCAGTGACATTTCCAAGTAGCCAGGTGAATGGGATAACTAGATAAAGAAAAGCATGGGTAACCATATGTAAATTCAGCTGTATATTAGCTTAATAGAACGCAGCATGAGAACATCTGAGTGTAACAGGGAAGGAAAGGCCCCCCTGGCTGCAGAGAGCAGAGCTCTGTCAGCATGTGCAGCCTCAGCCAGCGGGGCCAAGCCCCAGCCCAGCACCACACCCACAGCATATGGCACCGGACCGAGACGCCGCGAGCAAAGAAAGCACCGCAATACCTCAGCCCTGGTTCATCTTTCACTAACAGCTGCACTTGTCTGTTCTCAAAGAATCAGATCCAAAATTTTGGGAAATGAATAGATGAACTCCAGAGAAGTTGATGAGACTTTGAATCGATCCATGATTACACATACTGCAGAGCACGGAGCAAACTGCCTAGGACTGGTTGGATTGGGCCAATTCCTTTTGCTTTTCCGTTTCTCATTCCTTTAGCTACAGAGTATGATCTCTCTCTTCTTCATCTTTTTCAAAACAGAAAGAAATACAGAACTGGAGGGGACTTCACATATAACCAAGGGTGATCTCCCACCAGCAGTGGGAACAATGTCATAAAAACCTTTCTACCACCCCTCAGTACTTCAGGATTTAAAGAAAAAAAAGAAGGGAGATAAATAATACAGATGATCCAGGCTACCTACTCCAAACACGTTATGACCTATCTCACCTGCTTATAGATCACTCCAAATCTCTTCCCTCTGTCTCCATGGCTAATGGCCTGGAATAAAACATTCCCACATTTAGGCATAAAGATAACAAGCAATGCTACAGAGAAAATAAGTAGTCATGTCTGTGGCTTCCCCAGTGGACCTCCCCGTGCCGGTTCTGTTCTAGGTTTCCCTGTTGCTCCATGTGAAGCTGCGTGTCACAGTCTAAGGAACAGCTGCTGCGGGCCGGTGAGCAGCGTGGGTGCTGCTCCCACACCAGGAGCCCCGGGAAGGCAGGGCTGTGCCAGCACGGGCTGCAGGTGGCCCCGTCCTCGAGGACACCATGTGCAGCTGCCCAACACTTCCTCAGGCACTTATTGGGTAAATGAATGATAACTAGATCAGGAGCATTACTGCAGACCTCACAGTCACTAAACCCAGGGCATTTGTAACAGGCTGCTTAAATGCTATCTCTCTCTAGAAGCCTACACCAAGAAAAACTACTGCAGCTATCAATAACAGAAATAATGCCTCTTGTTTAGGTGGCTGCAGCTGAGCAGTACACATTTGTCCCTACATGTCCCCACTTCTTCTCCTGCCAATAATCTGTGGCAGGGGTTTTCCTATAGGCTCAAAGCTGCTCACTGTGACAGGACATGTTCTGGATACAGCTGCCTCAGCCAAAGACCATCACAGTGCCCACAGCATTTCTCTGTATGGCTTTCAGAAATCTTCTTTTTTTCCCTGGTTATTTATTTATTTATTAGCCCCCAGTACTACATTAGTGCCTAAGAAAACCAAATCTATACTGAATCTATCTCGGTAGATTTTTTTCCTTGACAAATGGTCTGCAGATGTTAGAAAAGGATGTGGATTTCCACAGAATTGAGAAATTGGCCCTGGCAAGATGTAGTAAAAAATACAGTTTTCTCCATGTTGATTTTTCAATATTTAGTGTGTATTCAGAATACATTCTCAACGCCACGCTATGCTCTATAGACTTGATATACGATTATACAGCTGTGACTAAGAAATGATGTATGAAATAAAAATCCCAGAACAACGCATTGGGAATACAGTCTCCGTAAGCTACCGCATGCACTAGTAGCTGCTGTTGCTGCACTTGGAAACAAGGGAGCCAGTGCATTTCAGCAAGAATCCAAGCACCAACTCTATTAAAAACCTTTCAGAATACTCAACTAGCCTCTTTAATGCTCATTATGCACTATAAGATAAGGAAGAAGAAGAGAGTCATTTGGGATATTTGTTCAGCCTGGGATGGCAGGATGTGGGGTATCCATTCTAAGGAAGTGCTAAAGGACTGAGCTCTGGCAGCTCCAGGCCAGCAGCACCCAGCCAAGCCTGGCCCCTCCATGCTGCACAGCTTCTGCCTGTGTGCAGCCCTGCCTACAGCAGCAGCAGTGCCCCACATGCTCATAGCCTAAAATACAGAGCAACAAGAAATTCATTTCACTGGGACTGCTGGCATGTTACTGCATGTTTTCTAGCTTAAACTGACAGAAAAAACAAATAAAAGTGTCTTGTCTCCTGGCGTCCATCTTCCCAAAGGCTGAAATGAAGCCATCAGAGCAGAGCCCGCTCTTTAGGTACCAAAAAAGCAGCCTCACCAGCACACGTCCAACTTATTTCACTCAACTGTAAGGAACAAAATATGGAGCTTCTAAAATTTTTCATCAGATTTTAGTTGGAGTAATCGGATGAGACATAACTGAAGCTGCCTATGCAAGTTTGACTTCCTCAAAAAGTTCCCCCCCTACAAGACTCATACCTTCTCCATTCTCAGCACAAGGCTGCCCAGGCATCGTGTTGTTGAAGTTTACCTGCATTTGCATTATCCATGGGTTTTTTTAAAATAAGCACAGCAGCAGTTTCTGGGAGGTTGGCTGGAGCTGTGCAGAGCAGGGAAGGGCGCGCAGCTTTCCCCATGCCAGGAAAGGAAGAAAATGCTAAAAACAACCATTTCCTAATGAGAACAGTCTTTAATTGTATTGACATTGCTTTGATGGATGTGATTCTAAAGTATAATCAAACATAAAAATTAATAGGTAGGCCAGCTGCACAGGCAAAACAGACAAAAAAAAAGTGGGACTGGAAGGGAATAAGCAAATCCACAGCACTACTGCATGGTTTTCAGACATGGATGGAAACGTGGCTGGATGTTCAGCAGTGACAAAAATACCAAACTCCAGTAACAGCTGCTTTCGTGAATGGAGAGTTTGTACGTAATTGTTCACAAAAAACTAGCACCATTAGAGAGCAGAGGAGAGGACTGTGAAAAAGGATTAAATCAGGAGTCCAAGCTAGGTGTGGACATTAAATGAGATTCTCTAATAACCTTCTGTGCAGTGAGCCCCACCATAACCCTTCTCATGGTTCTACTGGAAAAGCCCACTCAGTTGTGTAAAGCTGCCATAGCCAAGGCTGCATTGGCTCACACGATAACACACTACTGCAATTCAGATAGGAATGAGCAATGTCATTATTATTATTATTTTAATGAAAATTTCTCCAGATACTGTTAATAAGTAACAGAGCCACACCAGAGTGCTCCCAGCAGCCCTGTTCCAGGATGGGCAGTGATAAGTAGCAAGCTGTGCCTTGCCAATGCCCTGCAGCCTCAACCAGGGCACGGGGCAAAGGAAGGCAGGCCTGGTTCCCCAGCACAGTGCTGCGCACCTCAGCAGCCCCAGCTTTTTGCCTGCAGATTGGTAGCGAAAAACAAAACTATTTTAAAGCTGTCAGTTTTTGCTAGTTTTTGCGAAGATCGATTCATTCAAAATCAGGAGACAACACTAACTCTGAGGAGTCACATGGAGAGGGTTTGTCTAACCCTTTTCCTTACAGATAAGCTTCTGGTTCTTGTGCCCCAGTAGCTCCCAGTCCTCTCAGCTATTTTCTCTTCGGGTTTCTGCAAGAAGTTTACATCTTCTTGAATCCCTCACATCACCTTCTCTTCATGGCAAAGTGCACACCATGCTGTGGTGGCACTCTATGGAATATATTTCTAATTTTGCCTTCAAACAAACACTGCTGAACTGATGAGAACTCCTCAGACCCCAGCAGCTCCCACTGTCATCCACTCACATTGCCATTGGCAGTCAGTGTAAGCATCCTTGGGCTCCCGATCCCTGCTATTTTCTTCCCTTGCCATTTTCCTCTCTCAAATGGCACAGGGCATGCTGCACTACGGGCACGCTGGCTGCTTGTACGAATGGGACTAACACTACAGAAGCCGTGACAGTCAAAATTTTTTATTTTTTTCTAAAAAAAAATCTTAAAAAAAAAAAAAAAAAAAAAAAAAAAAAAAAAAAAAAAAAAACACTTGCCCATTACAAATTGTGACATTATAATGATAAATTACAAATATTGGTAAAAGGATTGGTAAAAAGACCAGTCTTCTTTGTTTTATTATTGTTATACTACTCAGAATTAGGCTTCGTAATTCTGATGAGTTATGGAATAATAGCCATTAGTTACTCCATTAGGAAGCTATTATTGCATGCCATTGTTGAATTCTAATTCCCTAAAAGCTCTCACACAATGTCTGTATGCATGCAGATAGAGCAATGGTATGTGAAAGAGCAGCACAAATAGTCAGAAGGAATATGAAATTAATATGCAATGATGGGCACCTACGGTTTTGGCATTTCTAGCCAGCATGGTAGCATAGTAGCTTAGAACGTGAGAAATCAACAACTGAAATTCTCATTTCAGTGGTATCAAGATGTACACAACTGAAAAGTTCTGAATCAAATAGTCCATTAAAATAAAATTAAAAAAAAAAATTAAATGTGTGCAGAAGATCTGACCCTGTAATTCTCTGAGATCATGCGTACAACATATAGAACGCTTAGGAAGCACAATGACATTCATGATCCAGAAATTATATTGCAAATATTGGGATGACAAGGAAAAGATAATTCAATATGAGGTTTCAACAGAAATAGTGAAATATATTTTTAATGAAACTTCACGAAACAGCTTGATATTAAGACCAAAAATTGGCATTCAGTGGAATGATAGAGACATAGAAAACAGAGAACTAAATCAAAATATGCATGGGGTTTGGGAACATGTCTTCATGAGGGGTATGATGTATGAGTGTCAGTCTCGGAAAAGAAATACCAAAGTGGCAATGGAAACTGAGGCTTCAGATTTCTCAGTGTGTCCATTTCAGTTACAAAAGATTTGTATGCTTCATTTCAGTCATTATTTAAACGCTGCTATTTCTGCAAACATGCCACACTGAGATAAGGTTTCACGCTATACCACATCAAAATGTAGATTGGTGCAGAACGTTGGGAAATGCCTTTACTGAGGTAATTGTTTATTAAGCTGCAGAGGAATTGAAATTGAAATTCTTAAAGAAAGAGAGGTAGAGACTGAAGAAGGAGAGATATGTTACTTTCCTTTTAATCATGGGATTTGCACAACATCAGTACAATTATGATCTAAATAAAGTTTATAGAGTCATCAGGATATTATACTGTAGCTGCTTCATTTAATCTAATGGTTTCCATTTAGGTAATTTTCATGCATTTTAATCTATTTAATGATCACCTTCCCTTGGTTGATTTACTATCTCTCAAACTACGTATATTGTACTTTATCTGCAAGAGTTGGGATTCCAGACAACGATACACAGAGAAAGACCTAGAAAGTTTGGTAAAGGCACTATTTTGCATTTTTAACTCATTTACTCATGCTAGTTCACTAATGCAGAAAAGCCTGAATGTAATTTCAACTTGTGAAAAAACAATACTCAAGAGATTTACAGAGAATGAACTTGACCTAGATTTGGTTTATTTCACTCCAACAGAAAATGATAAAATTTCAGACTCTGACAGGACGTGAAAATGAGCAGAAAGTGCAATTCAGTATTTGGGAAATCTGAACCCCTGCTAAACTGACTGCCCATCCCTGCAGAAGAGTAAGAAGAGAGGTGTTCTCTACTCTTGGTGCTATGGCTTATCCGGAGTGGGGAGCATGCTGTACTATCACTGTGCCAGTGCCAGCACGCTGCCACTCCACAAGCACGTCTCTATCGCAGCAGCACAAGCAGTGCTGCCTTCTCACGACAGGCTGCAGGCTCCTCAGAGGCTCAAGGAGAAAACTTGCTCAGCAATGACCATCCTTCCTCACCTGGCGTCCTGCGGCTCTGGATAGCCCTAACCCAGCACAGCAGCACCCCAATCCCAAAGCACCAACCAGCATGGCCAAACTGTTTCGTCACTCCAACACACAAAAGGCTTCTCTGAATACACAAAGTGAGGGAATAGCATTGCACCAGACATTTTAAAACTAATTAGAATGCAGAGCTGCTACGACTGTATGTGCAAATGAGGTAATTACGAATGCAAATGACTAATTACGTTCACCTGCTTGTGCAGTTACCCAGCTCATGTTGGGCAGTTGAAATAATTGCTTGTGCAAATTAGACACACAGCTGGATGCGGCCTTTACACTAGTAATTATGTACAGAAAGTTGGGTGAGGATTCAAAGAGGTTTTGAGTCATGGCTTTGCATTTTGCAAGTGCAGCCCTGGATGCACATCCCCAGGTACCTGAAGATGTCTGAGTATCACAGTGATCTGAATGACACCAGGAAAGAGAGGGCTCACTGTTCGTATATACGCAGTGTGTTCCAGGAAAGGAAACATTTTGCTAAAGTTATGAATGGAAAGTAGGGAGAAAGCTACACCAAACTTTGAATGTCTGGATAGATTTAGGCATTAGGAGATAATGAGATTGGGAAATTCAGACCATAAAATGTACAATAATTAGAAACTCAGAATGACTTAGGTAAGTTTTACAGTCCAAATAACACTGCAGGGGGACTATACATCTGAACAATATATGGCTAAGATACCACGGCATGAAGGTACAAACATGTTTAGGCAGATGATTTAGGGGACTAAGAGTAAATGAGAAAATGTCTGTCAAGTATAGCATATATGCACAGTCAAAACTCATTTTTAAAGTGAATGTGAGCTGTGCTGGTAGACTTGCAAACAGGGCACTGGATTTAGCAGCAGCTGAAGGCATTCCTCAGCCTTGTGTTCAGAGAGAGGCCCTTCTGATGCCCTCCACGGCTTGCACAGACGCTGCAGTCGTTCCTGCAAATGCCCTTCTTCATTCTTGACCCTCTGAGGTTTATAGCTCTCATAACCTTTGGTTATATGAATACTAGATAACCATTTTGCAAGTGTATGACAAACACTTTCTCCTAGTAAATATTTTGAGTATATCTTAGTGCTTTTAGTGTAACAACAAAAACACTTCAAGACACATGCAAAGTTCTTGGCAAGGCTTTGATTACAAGTGGAAATAGCCAGTCTGGATCATTTCTAGACTACAGGTAATGAAATAGTTCCGTGGATGAAACAACAAAAATGTTTGTGTTTTCCTTCAGTTCATGCCAATATCCAGTCCCTGACAGCAATAGTAGCTACAGCACAACAGCACATGAATGTTTTACTGTAATGCATCGCAGACAAGGAACTTAAAAAGCAAACAAACAAGCAAACAAAAACAGCAATGATTTAGATCTCTTTCCTTAGGTCAAACCCTAGCATCAGCAAACAGATGACAACAGAAGCCAGTATCTCTCTCACCATCTCCTCTAGCGGCCTCCCAACAGAAAAGAGGACAAAACACAGCCCAGCATATACCCTACACACCTGGATCTGGAAAGGGAGCAGAGACCTCCAAGAAGGGGTCTGCACAGCAGGTGAGCAATTGCCCAGCACAGTCGTGGGACAGGCAGCAACAGAGCCAACATCCATTTGAACCACATCCCATCAACAAGTCAGCAATGGTTTGCAGTCAACAGCCTCAAACACTGCTAGTTACCTTAGTAGCTTCATTAAAATTAGTATCTTGTTTCTTATGAAAGCACTATGTTAGAGAGACGTATTTAAAAGCAGACTTGCAAACTGCGATTTTGCTCAGCCCTAATGTCTGCCTCATATTCTTTCAAACGTACACCCTCAACCAAATATGATCCACCTCCCTTGAAGATAAGGGGTACAGCAGAAAATGGCCAAAGGCTGACAGCATAGGGATGTTCATTACAGCCTGCACTCAGACTCTCAGAGCTGCCACAGATCTCACAGAGCATTGGAAGCACACAGAATGCTCGATGTGAGTCGGGCATCAGCCACCAGCAGCTCTTGTTTCAGAGATATTCTCCAATGAAAATAAAATACCCACAGTGTGTTGCAAGGATCTTCTTTTATTCCTTCCTTGCAAATAATTTTTTATTTAAGCATTCACTTTTGCAGCTTAATGAAAACTAAATGGACATGATTTATTTTTTATCTTCATTATGATAGAACATAACATACCAATAAAATAATGCTGGGTGATTAGCCCTTTAGTAAGCAAACATCAGTAAATTAGTTACAAAACTAGATACAAACTTTTGGATAATAAAAAAAATCTAATTCTTTGAAAATTAATTCAATTCACTATCACTCAGGGAATTGTTTAGCTTCAAAAATTTTGTTTGTCACCAGAATAATTTGTTCTGAGCATACAAATTCCTAACAAGACAGCTTCTCATAATGACTAATGATTGTTACCTTTTTAAAGCTTAATCATTTACCCGAGCATTTCCTGTCTATTAGATACCATGAGCAAGTTAAAATACTTCTTGCAGTGAAGGTCTCTTTAGTGTCTCACGGGCTGCAACTGTCACAATAATTAACCTTGAAAATACTCCAAAATAAATTAACAAAACTCTCAAGTATTAAATATAAGAGAACGTAAAATCTCCCGATATCTCACATCCTACCAAATAGAAACAGTTAAAGAGAATGAAAAGGAAAGGAACATTTTCCAGCAAAAAATCCAAAAGTCCCTTGTAGAAGCTTCTAGAGGAATCCACAAGTGCATAAACAGAAGAGGAAACCATGCAAGCAGCTGTGCCATGCACACATCTCATTCCTGCACCCTATTCTTTTGTGCAGCAACTCAAACCAACCTAGGAACTGTATAAACATGGAAAAGAGGATTGTGTGCTGTTCTTCTTCTGTTCCCACTAAAACCATCGCTCCTGCAGCAAAAATTGCTCCCAGGGACAAGAAGAGCAAAACCCAAAATTAAAAATTCATTTATCACTAGTTTAATCCATTACATTCAGATATTTATCTCTTCCAAATGGTAACGATAACATGACCAGTACAAGTACTATCAACACAGTTACAAGACATCTAAGACTACAGGACAGCATTTATTTCACACACTATCTTTGTGTTTTCACTATCCCCCAAGCAGGGCTGATTTGGTTGCAAAGATATCTCAAAAATGTGCTCCACAGTCTTCCCCTCCTTCCCAAAAGACTACAATCTTTTTTGGTTTTGGCATGTGACAGCATATTTTGCTGTAGGAAACAGGGTTATGTTTTAATAGTGAAACAAGAGATGTATTCTCATGGAATAAACCATGTTTTTAGTGTTTTTCTTTCCACTCAGTCTTTGAAAGGCCTGGAGAACTATTTGATCTCTGCATTTCCCTGAGTTTTTTGGTTGGGTTTTGTTTTTTTCCAAGCACTGCAGAAGAGACAGAACTAGGAGATGTCTTATTGAACGTAAATAATTTTCAAAGACAGCACTCCTGTGCTTACAGTGGTAACTCCCCGAGTGACTGTTCAAGCACAACAACAGGCACATACACTCATGCCTTTCCAAGATCAAGTCTGCAATTCTTAATCAGATATCATTCCTTACTGTAACTGCGCTGTGCTGGGCATGCACTTCCTCACAGCTTGTATACGTCAAAGCGATACCAGAACCACTAGCCATACAGCAACAGAATCTGAACACCAAGTTTTTGCACCCAGTGGGATCAGAGTATAAATAGACATGGTCAAAGTATTCAGATGGAGAGTTTATCCAAGCTTTCTGGCAACAAATATGAATGCTTAGTTTTGGTCATTAGAACTATACAGAGTGCATTATTAGTATAGGAATTCTTTAAAAATATATTTGAAAGTGGAAAAAGATATCTTGAAAGAAAAATATCCTTCCTACTTAGAAAGCTGCATCAAACAGAGTACATCCACTTGAGCACTTTAGTTTTTTAATAATTGAGCTGATCTTTAGAGCCACTTGTTTCTCAAAACAAATGTTTTTTCAGAACGGGAAAATGTTTTAGTTCTAAATTTACTGTTGAATGCCAGAAAAACTTGAAGAGATGTGTGAGATTGCCTGCATATATCTCAGGGAAAAAAAGGAAGGAGCTGTTAATAGATTTTGCTGTACACTATAACTGCATCTGTGAGACCTACAAAAGGGATAAGCACCCACACTTGTAACTACTAACCTAAAACGAAGCTCACTTAGTTTAATCGAAAATTCAACGGCAAGAACATGGTCGTGTTTTGGAGCATGCTTTGAATCGGATACAAATTAATTTACAAGACAGTAAGATCAGGATATCTCCTTTGTCTGGAAGTATTGTCAGTGAAGAGAACAGATTATGTTCCATTCCTTACCCTTAGAAAACGTTAACAAGTAGGTTAGATGATTTAACAAATACTGTTTTAATGAGACATCACTTTAATGCCTGCTGCTGCTAAGGTCATATATGTTCTGTGTGTCTACTGCTCAGATTTCTTACCCAACAAGATTCCTTATCTTTAATGAAGCAGCTACATGAAATTGTCATTTTTTTCTTCCATAATTGTTCTCAAACATGGAAGACCCACAGTACCTAATGATCTCTTCTTAGCAATTTTGGAAGCAAAGAAAACCTCTTAGACCATGGGACAAGCAACATCCTCAAAGATGTTAATATAAACTGGGCGAGGGGGAGAAAAACAACTAAGATTCTGAACAGCATAAATTCAGTCAGATCAAGAAGCGTGGTCCCACTACTGAACTGAGAAATGACAAATGACATACCTTCACACTGACTGCATCACAGATGAACCAAAGTATCACCAAGAGATGGAAGAATTCATCCCTGTCTGATGTACCACCATAGAAAACTCACACTTCCATGCTGGGCAGCTACATTGGAGGGTTTCTTTGTGGGCAGAGCAATCAGGGTGGGTCCTCTGCAACACAGCAGTGACAAGACTGGGATTTGGGCAAACTCAGACGAAACAGTGGCCTGAGAAAAGTATCTCCTTTGATCCAAAGTATAGTTTGGATCAAGTCCAGGTAGGGCAAAGAAAAGGAAGAATGGCACAGCCAACAGCACAAGTTCAGCATAAATTCCTGCTAGAGACTGATTAGTTCCAATTGCCATGTGAAAATAAGAAACTGCTTTCTCTCCACTTCTGTAGTATGAAAAGAGCAGAGAATACTCCTTAATGGTTCTGATAAAGTCCTCACTACAGTAAGATTTTGGAGTCTTGCAGTGAGGAACATTGCAGTAAGGAATGTCTTGCAGCAAGAAAGTGCTAACCATCCAACTGTATGCTAGATTTCCTCTTTTGTAAATTTCGTCTTTCAAATTATTACTTTTAAAATATTATGCATTTTGTACATTTTAAAAGTTCAGTGATTTTCCAGACATTGTTAAATATCTTTCTCAAAATTGTTCTAGAAATCCTTTCATCATATCGACCCACATTCAAAGGCATTTGAGAGCACATTTCCCATATCCTACGTAACTGAAAGTGTCCTTTCAAGCTTTCATTTTTTAGAAACAAATGCTCCACTCAACTTTAACTTTTTCCCACATCTTTCCCAGGAACTGACTTGTTATGACAAGCAGGAGTTTCCTTTTCAAGATCATTTGTCAAAACATAATGATACTTTGCTAAACAGGTAATAAAACTGAAGAATTAAATAAAAAAAAAAAAAACAATCTATCATCCATGCATAAGAAGGAGAAAAAGATAAAGTAGCAAGAATCAGTTTTGCTCTGCTAAAATAGTAATTTTCATATTGGACACTGGATACCTTCTTACTCATTCCCCAAGGTACGCTGTTGGGGAACATACCCATTCTCTTAATACACTGTGTCCTTTAAGAGTATACAAAGAATATACAGACACAAATAAGCATCTTCATAGGCTCACAGAAACTGGCAATGGCGCAAATCTGCCATATCATTATGAATTCAAAAGGCTTAGAGTCACACTGGTGGGAGGGCTCTTTAGTCTCATTTTTTGGAGAGGTGAAGGCACGAGTCCACTGTAGTTCACTGCTGGCCTTTTCTGAAAACCCAGACTCCAAAGCTCTAATTTATTTTTGAGTCTATCCTGATTGCTTCGTTTTTTTCCTATTGATTCCAGTTTCCTACATCCCGTCCTATTCAGCAGACGAGCATACCAGCATGTATTCTTGAGTCTATATATAACACAGAGACTATATATAGACATACATATAGACATTTTGGAAAGCAGTCTATCCCCTTAATGAGCATAACTGCTGAGCATTTGGAATAAATACAGCGTAGACTTGAGCGATCTTAGAGTGCTACAGTTAAATAGTTCTATCCAGGATAAAGCATATATGCTCAGCATACATCTGGCCTAAATAATCCTTTAGCTGTTGAAAGGCTGTTCATGACAGAGTATCAGCATAGCTCTCTCCAGGCAACATGGGCTGTGTGAGAAAACTAAAGTAGCTAGCTCCACATTGATGTGAAATCATTTAATCTATAGCTACAAATAGATCAGTCACAGACTTTTTTGTCATATTACTTGTATTGCATTGCATTGTAGTTGAAATTTACCTTTCTGCAATGGAATTCTTATAGAATACTAGTTCAAGGTCTGTTCTTGCTGCAGCATAAAGTCTTGCTTTCCACAAAAACCCTTGATCCAGGGAAGCCCTAAAACAAGTGCTCCCTGACTCCACAGGTTAAGGAATGTCCTGGAGCCTTGCCTTGTAACCTAGATGTTGCTGTGTCTCAAAGTAGCTCCACGGAAATCATTACTGCAAGTGGTGGAGTACTAGTTGGCTCACTGATTGCACCACTGTGTTTCTTCTTGTTCTGCTCCTCATTAGAAAGGGATCAATTATAAAACAAAGCGATCCTTTACAGCAATGTCTTAAACCATCAGAAGGTCCCTGTTGCTTCTCGGTAATTCAAGTTGCAGCAGCTGAGATGGAGACATGTTAACAGACAGGCTCCAAGCTTCTATACACCAGGATAATTGAAACATCTCAGCTAATCAGCAGCTCAAATTACTTTTGTGTAAGGTGCCCCAATAGCACAAAACGTCACGACAGCAGTATTTGGCATCCCAATATTTGTCCCAAAACCTAAAGTTGGCAAGACACTGTCGTGTATCACTGACCATCTTACATTGTTCTCACTCTTCTCCCGCTTTTTTGTCTAAACCAGCAAGCCACCAGATAGGAAAAGTGTTCAGCAATGTCACAGAAAAAAATTTCTGGCTAACATTTAATTACATTAGGTTTATCATAGTTTACTATCAAGGTGCACAGCATCTTTAAATACTGAAATTACTATGCTGGATGTATTAATCTCAGCTTTTTAGTGTAAAAGTGTCTATAGCATGAATGTCTAAAAGATAAAAGCACTGTACAACCCCAAGATACATCATCTGAATGAGAATAAACAATACCCCAAGCTAAAACTCTTTGACAGCATTCCCAAATGCAGGTTAGAATAATGGAAAGGATGGAATGTGTGGAATGTGATAAAAAAATCATAAATGTGAGGAGGTTTTTGGTCTTGTTTTTGTCTTTTTAAACACATGATTCCTTTTGAATAGGGTATCTAATTGCCAGTATTGGAAGCTGCCTTCAGAAACCAAGAGGAATAACTGAACAGATTGATGACGAGTATTGAAAAATACTCCAAGCAATCTCTAGAGTCTGCTAGACATCCAATAGTTTGTGGTACTGCAACAAGCATCCATTAACATAACAAAGTACTTGTACAAACTGATTCTCTGAACTGCACTTCAGAGTACTTTGAACTCTACATATTCTTTGTTATTTCAGAATATTAACAATGACTATTTTTAAAATCAAGCCATCCCTAAATATAAACGATCAGTATATTCAGACTACCAGTCTTAGCAAAATATTCATCGAAAATTATCAATCTGTCAGATCTGTAGAAACAGCGACAGCATAAATGATAAACAGAATGCTATTCCACAATTGGTTTGCTCTACAAACATTTATTTTTATTTTCTTTTCTGAAGAAGGTACCAGAATTTTCATCAAAGCTATAGTAGATTTATACTGCAGTAATAATATTCCAGGTATACACCTCACAAATACATTCTAATGACAGTGCACCTTATAAGAAATGTATTGAATTCACCATTAAAGAGCCATATTTATGAATCTGTTTTCAATACAGAATATAAAGGGATTTGTCAAGAAACAGTTGCAATATCAGTGGTGCAGAAAAACTGCAGTGCTATTTGCTGAGCTAGTTCTCGGACCAAGTTAAGGATATAGCTAGGATTTTTCCACTGCATTGGCTATGACCATCTCAAACTTTCCTTTCTCTGCTCCCTCCTCAGCATACAAACTGCTTTTTTTTCCCCATTGTGTTACCAGTGCTGTTTTAATCTGAAAAGAAGTGAGAAACAGATATGTGAGTTTTGTAGCCTATTTAGGAGACCTTAAAGCTACCCCATCGGAACATAAGTGCTAAAGGGTTTTTTGAAAGTCTATGTGAAGTATAGAGCCAGATTAGACCATCTGATAGAGATTTAGATCACAGTATACAGCTAGCATCTGTGTTTCAATCTGCACAACACTAATGGAAAAAATTCAACATATTTCATTGTAGAATCCCCTGAACAAACCAGAAGATCCAGCTAAATAAAGATTTAAATCCACTCGGTGCATTCACAGCATACTGATGTCATACACATGTAAAAGGGGATAGGCAGGAGAAAATAATATATTGAACTCTGAAAAGTCTAGGAGTCTATTAATTCATCTTTTCAACAAATCCGGGCTCTAGTTCACCATACCCATATGTTAACCAATATTTTGAGTATTACTGACAGGTCTTGAAACAAATCTGCTATCCACAAACAAGTAAAACTGATTACTGTTTGTACCAGCACAAACAGTACAGCATTCCTTTATTAGCTGAGCAGAGCAATATTCCTCCAGAGCCTGTTTGCAATTGTCTTGTGAAGCTGAACCTCTTCCTCTCCATACAAATCCAGACAGACACGCAGCTCCTGATGCAGACAAAGGCTGCCTCTGTTTCCTTTATCACCAAATATACCTTGACACACAATATACCTTGACTAAAATCTGAATTATTTAACAACTCGTGGTATGCAGCTGTGTGAAAAACACGCACAAGCCATCCTCAGCATTTCTCTGACAAAAGCACTGTTGTTGGTTTCAATTTGTGCTCATTAACACAACATTGAATCGCTTTGTATCTGTCTGTTAACCACTTATGGCCAGTGTAACCTTTTGAATAGAACCAAAACTTTGATCCCCTTTGGTTGATGAGTACATTTGGTATCTAAGACAACTCCAAAAAAAAGCTATTTCAGGTACCTGAAGAAGCCCATCTGAGGTAGGAAGGACAATTTGATTTCTCTGCAGGGAAGCTAAGTCTGGTTCTCCACATTTTAGTCTTAGAGAACAAGAACGAAGGAGGTGAAAAAGTAATGAATAAGAAAAAGTAAACAGGGAAGGACTGAAAATTATTTTGTCAGTGTAGGAGAGAGAGGAGCCACACTGTAGAAAGTCAGAGGTAAAAAAAAAAAAAAAATTGCAACAGGGACAGAAAAAGAGGTAGGATAATACTGAAGGTAATAACAGATTGTGGAATAAAGACAAATGTCTTGAGGGCTTGAAACAATAAAGTAATTCTTGAAGACATTTTATAATGCTGCAAAACTTAACATAAGGAAAAATACAGAAGCTATAAAAGGAAGAGAAATTGTAACAGGGAGGATGAAGATGAGACAACATAAAGATCAAAGAACATGATGCTTCAAGCAATAGACAGCAGTGTCAAAGATTTTCCAAGCTCTGAATAACTAAGAAAACAGTTAAAGCTTGTCTCTGAAATGACCCATGCTCCTCTGAACAATAATAACTATTTTTCTTTAGGTAAGTTTACAGCAATAGGAAATTGGATTGTAAGGTAAAAACCTCTTACAGTGTCCTACAGTTTTCAGGTATAAGCATTTGAAGCCAGCTCAAAAGCATTTTGAAATCTCTGACTGCAGTAGGATGCAACATGACTCAAAAGGAGTTGATGTCTCAGGCAAATAAGCCAGTTGGTGCTAAGTATCCATCTTTGACAGTCAGTCCACCACACTGTGAGCCAAAGTATCTCAGTAGTGACCCTCAGGGGATTGCTTCACAACCACATTTCTGGTCTGAGCTAAAGCACTGATGCAGGCACACCTTGCGATGGTTGCACTTAGGAGCTTAAAGATCACTGCAGAGGCAAAGTCCATTACATTCAACTATCTGCACTGAATATTTTTGCCTATACACACACTTTTCTAGTATACTACACAAAGACACATGCAGTCACAAGATGTACCATTCTAGCTGTTTATATTAATTCTTAGTGTATAATAGCTCCCCACCACCACCACCACCAAAGGGCAAAACTTCAAAACATTCAGGACTAGGCAGTGACAGTTGTAAATCTATTCATTCAATCAAATGAAGAGCACTCCCTTAAAGATTTCTCTGTAACACCATCTTTGAAAAAGGAGACCTTGATACCATTCCTCCAAAAGGTCATCAGGATCTTAATTTCATCTTTAGTTTTACAAAAGAAAAAACCTTCCCACAGGAAGAGAAAGGGGCCAGGTGAAGTGCCCTGGCATTAAGATAAAATCAGTTTGTACAATAACTGCTTCTGAGAGTTCGTGCTTCTGAGAGAATATTTTATTGCACAGTATTCCAGTCTACTGTACAAACACTGCCACCTTCAACAGTTTCAAAACAAAAGGTTAAAGAAGTGAATTAGCGTGGGCCCAGTAGTTCTTCAATAGTGAGAGAGATGTCTGAGCATACACTTTGGCTGAACTTCTGCAGGAAAATCCCTGGTATTTATTCAATATCTATACGATGCTATACATAAGTCAACAACAAATCCAGTAATGATCTGGTAAGCTGTCCAGTTCCTTTACTAGCAGGTTTATATTGCAGACTGTATGCAAATACATTGCATGTAACAAAGCCACGCAGTATGTATTACAGTATGCAATGTACAAATTACAGTATGCAATATATAAATCAGAACAAGAGGATGTTGATCAAGAGCAATTCGTCATTTTCTGATACAAAGTACATTTTATTTTGAATTTCACACATTCATCAAAAAAGCATCACTAGGCAACACAGCAGAGAACAATGCCTTCTGTACAGAATTTCAAGTGAGTCTTTTTGAAATATAAGCATTCCTGGAAAGGACCCTCTGAAGGACTAGGGAAATACACAGTGCCTCAGACCTGCCTACATTTTTTCTTTAATGCAGTAATCATGTTCTCCTTTGTAGATCTGTCAGTTCCACAAGTGTACATTCCTGAACAAATATATTTGATGAGACTTAAAATTATACACCCAAGCAACTGAGCAGACAGATATATCCTTCGAGATCCATTAAGTTACCTGTTGGACTTAAGAGGAACGTTGGGATGTGCCTTTGAGACATCACATGATACTTGGCCATATATGATGTCAGTGCTGGGCTGATGATTAATCACACCCGAGTCAGGTTCAATTTCCCTTAAAAGGCAAGCCAATGAGTTTATCAGTTTTAATAACATTGGCAGACACTCTGGACTGGTACAACAAAGCTGCCGTATCTCTGGTACATGACCTGAATTTGAATGGCTTTCTCTGGAAGAAAGGAATTGAGGCCAAATGATATGCTTATCAGAAATGCAGCTTAAAAATGTCTAAGGAAAACAAAAAATAATGAAATTTCAAGATATTGGAGATATCTTTGTACTGATATTGGGAATCTTGCATAGAGTAACACTGCACACACAGGCACAAAACCCAAACTAGATGATTACCCTCTGATGAGTAGTATTGGTTTCCAACTCTGAATTTCAAACTGATATAGCACTGATATTTTGAGTCACGTGCTGAGAGAACTGATTGTATCCCAAAATATTTGTCTTTCTATCAAGCATCTATTTTCTTCCCACACTGATTTCTGCATAAATTTCCTCTCTCCTACTATCCCCTAGTATCAGTCACAGTATTGCAGTACTAAACATTAGGAAATAAAAATATCAGTGGACTGAAACCTTTTAGATCATGACTTAGCTGTGTTATCTTGATTAGCCAAAATACTAACACTGAAGTGTAAGTTTCGTTATCAATCAGTCCTTATATTTCTATCATACCTCCATCTGCTTTAGGCAAAGTTTTGGATATTTTACACTGGAAAAAGTTCAAAATGAAGACATATACAAAATACTCAATTGGACTACAGGAAAGCTACATGAAATCCATACTGTTTATGCAACACTGCATAATTTTGCATGTTAAATTTGTAGTTATCGTTATACTTTGATTTTTAGAGCTGCTACTGTTTCATTATAATTTAATTTTTCCTTGCCTTATCTACTGAAGATGTAAGAGATGATTATTTGATTACATACACAAAAGCACCCATGCAAAATTGTCATAGATAAAGATATCGTGTAAGTTAAAAGGAGGAATAAACTGCCAACATGTACTGGGCAGACTTGTTAACATGAATTAAAAAGGGAAGGGAACAATACTGAGCTTCAGACACAGCTCTGAAACCTCATTTTATTGGAAATTACCTGGAGGCTCAGCATATCCAGCTGATGTCTTTGTAATGCTTCAGTTGTGTGCTGCAGAGAAGTACACATTTCTATTAACACAAAAATCACAACTCTCAAGACAGAGTAAGGCAGTTTGTTCATGGCATTAGCAGGTTTCACTTGCAGTTGTGTAAAAGATTTAGGGCTAATCTGGTATTTTTCAGCATCCCTTCCCAGAGCATTTACAAAAACAGCAAACTCGAAAATGCACAATGGAGACACACACAAGGGAAAGCCCAACACTCATTTTCTTTGCTCTCTCCACCGCCAAGTTATCCAGTGACTGTGCATATTTTATAATCCACAGCCTCAGCATTCTGGAAGGTCTTAAAAACCATGTCAATTAAGTTGCACTCCACTGATCTTGTGTTTCAGAAACATATTAGAAATATTTCTTCACACTACAATAATTCGAAACACTTTCAGTTCACAAGTTTTGACTACAAATGTTTGTGTCTGAGCTCCTCTCCTTCTCACTTCCACTAAGAGAAGATTCTGAAATCTTTTTTCTCCAATTACACTAAAATCAATATTTTATTGCAAAAGTTTAGACCTGCTCTCATGAACAATCAAAATGTTTTCGTTTGTTATCTATGGCTACTAGTATAAGTACTTGATAAGAAACTGACTTGATATCAGAAAAAAACTATTCATCAGATAATATAGAATTCAACAGGAAGAAGTTTATCAGAACCTGGCCTTCTAGGAAAAGCCTCTGTACCACTGCCTTGATGCAGAGCAATGTCAGCACAGTGGCACTGATTCATTCTGAATGCCACTGCTTTAAAATGCCAGCACTCAAGAGCCTCTGGACAGACTCTCCCCTAGCGTAAATCAGCACAGTTTGGTTGACATCCGTGGAACTACAGTGATCTAAACCAATTGAAAATCTTGTCCTTTGTGCTAAGCCTTCATTCTCAACAGGAAAAAAAAAAAAGCCAGCACCGCACAGCACAGTAAGTTTTTGCAGATTCTCGTCCTACTTATTATCTATAAGTGCAGCTCTACTGCTGTTAGCAACAATGAGAACGACAGTACAAACCAGAGTCATGACTTCCCTGCACCATGTTAAAAGCCCCACTCAAAGAGGAGTTTGATGACACAGCAGTGAAATCCCTCTGGCTGGTACAGACTGCAGCGATTGTTAACACCACTGCATCTCCAGTCACTGCTAATAACAAGTAAAAACCTGCTGGAGGAGACAAGGCCAAAATGGGGCTTTAATCAGGGCTGCTGTCAGGTCTGTATTACTGGAGGCTCCCATGGTACCCAACTCTGTAAAAGATAACATAATGAATTTTTGATGTGAACAGTACTGGGGAAGTGGAAGTAGCATTAAGAATACTCCCTTTAACTGCTGGATGCTCCCAGCATCCCCTGCTGTAACCTTTGTTCCTAGCACAGCTGAGCTACTCCATCCACTTGGAAGGCAGGCTCGGACTTTTTAACCTGCAGATACTTCCAGCTCAACGAGATTTCAGTAAGCCCGGTGGAAACACCAGAGTCATTGGCTCTTCAAACTGACATCAGCTGATCGTAACATGCACATCGAGAACAATAAAAACAGAAAACAAAGTTAAGGTTGGCTCAGAAACTAACAATAATTTGACAGCTTCTCTCTTCTCAGAGACAGCTTCTCTTTCAGCATTTATGCCCTGTGGTTCAGAACCTCAGTCATCCTATGGAATTTTATTTTGGGCTCCTTGATCTGTACACAGAGAAATCGAAGAGATTGCCATGATATTCCTATCAATTCTGGTTCATATTTAATCGTTTAAATTAAGTTCCTTTATTCATCTTTGTGTAAATAATATTACAATTGTAAGATGTTTCCTATGTAAAAAAGTCAAGGAAGGATTTGATCTACTTTCAAAAAATGCCACCAAATAGCACTTCACTTGTTAAATGGAAGTTACTGGAATTTGTACCATGTTGTTTTTCAAATAAAATTAATATATGACTCAAACTGTATCATACTGAGGACACCATAGCATTTAGCTCAGCTTTTCAGTCCTCCTATAGCCTCTTTTCTCCAAAAGAGAGAGAGGAAGAATGTCTTTCCAGAACTCATCACGTCATCTTTCCTCACACAGACACAGCAATATTCCCGCCTCCTCTGCTTTTAGTTGCTCTGTGGCCTTTTACCTACACAAATTACTGGCTGTAACCGACAGTGAACTAAGCTGAATGTGGCATTTTTAATTCCTTTTCTAATTAACCTATTTGCATGCATTTCAGTAATTATACAGCTTTGCATACCTAACAAGAAACGTCCTGCTGTGCCACGCCAACAGTCCATACATTGCAGCAATCTGTCTTCACTAGTGACCCAGGAGCTGGTACTTAGGGAAAGCACAGAAATTTGGTCACTGCCTCCGGTCATTCTGCTCGTGCTCCCCCAGCACTCCCAGCCTTTAGATGCAGGTGAAGGGAGAACATACCCGTTCAATCCCAATAGTATCTCTTTTGAATCTCCTGTCCAAGAATTCATCTAGTCTTTTTTTTGATACCGATGATACTGTTTCATCTGTCTCCTATGGCTTCATCAAGTACTCCCAAGTCCTACCATGGAAGCTGCTCTTTAGCTCCTGTTTTTATGAGTTTGCAAGCCTCAGTCACACTCTCTCCCTCAGCCCTCTAAACTGAAAAGTCCTGGTATTTTCAGTATCTCTTTGTATATTGAAAGTTTTCCAGCCTTGACCTTTTTACTTGCCCTTCTCTGCTCCTTCTCTAACTCCACTCTATCCTTTCTGAGATGTGGAGATCAGAACTGCAAGCCACACTGCAATGAGAGTGCACATGCTACAAAAATTATGCCCTCTCTTGCTCTCGGTACCCTTTCTCTGGATGCTTGACATTTTGTTGGCTTTTTTTGGCTGCCTCTGCACACTGAGTTGAGGATTTAAGGAAACTGCCAACAACTCCAAGATCATTTTCCCAAGCTGCAACTGTCAGTAACTAATTCAGCACCATGTTATCCAGTTTGGATTATTTTTTCATAGAGTACAGTCACCTAACACTAAGCTCCTTTGCCACCTTTTTGTTCAATGACACTGCTAGTTGTACAAGTTCTTTGCAGAGCTCCTTACCATCAGCGTTCACATGTGACTACCTCCATAGTTTGGAGATTCCACACAGATGGTACAGAGCCCTTCTCCCGCTTCTCAATGAAACTGTTGATTAAAATTTGTTCCCATCAATATGCTCTTGGGGACTTCATTTCTGATACCCCCTGAACTGCCAGAGTATACAGATTTTCTTTTACAACCTGGCAGTGTTTATTCTTTCCCTACATCTTCCATCAGTTGACTCTCACCCAACAGAAGTGTGCCCGACTGGTCTAAAATTGGCACTGCACACCTGATCAGAGAGCCTATGTCAGTGAGGAAACTGCACCAGGACCATCATACTCCCAACACTGTGTCCATGACACATTTCATATTTGGGTCCATTAGCATGATGAGCAGACACCATGCACCTGTCTGAGAAAATATGGGATTCATAGCTTGTCTCATCTTTTTATTGACAAACCACATGACTTTTCCTTTTTTTAAATGTATCACTACACCAACACAGTCACTTCAGGTGCATCTAGCCTACAGCATGCATAGCAGGGACAGATGTCAAGGATGGGGAAGATGAACATGGGGAAACGACTGACAGAATGCCAGTGGTATGAACGAGACTTCAGAGGGAGCTTGCACTCCAGAAGCTCCCTCGAGATGCAGAGTTTGTTTCTTAGCAGCTACACATGAAATGCGGCAATCCAAAGGGATTTCAGCTCCTTTTGCAGAGCCAAAGTCTGCAAAAAACTGGAAAAAGAGGGTGGGAGAAGAATGAGAGAAAAAAGAAGTGCAACAGCAATATGCTGTGCTGGTAGTTTTTCTGCAGTGCAGACCAACTTCAATGTGTGAAGACTAGAAACAGATCATTCTTCTCTCCAGCAGTAGACAGGGCAGAGACTAAAAGCCTCAGAGCTGGCACGATCCCCAAAAAGTTCCCAAAGCTAGGAATGGAAACCAGAGATTGTATTACAATCATTCTTGCATCAAACAATTTACTGTTAATCATTTTGACTTCTATGAATCAACCTCTAGTTTGATCTCATTTCTGAAGTATTTTCTTGGTATATTGTGGCGGATTTCTAATATATTTTTTAAAAAACTAATAACTGAAATGCATGACACACTGAGCAGTATTAAGGACATTACTCCACATTGTTCTGGACCATCTGAGAAAATGACCTTCACAGAAGTGCTTTTTGGTTGTTCTACTTTTTACACAGTCAGAACTAAAGAAAAATAGTGAGGACGAAAAAGCTTAATAACCACAAAAACCACAGTGCAAAGTCTCACTTCTTAATTTGGGAATGCTACATTTCAGTACACTGAAACTTAATTAACATTCTGTCGAGATGGCTACAGAAGTAGCCAGGTTAAACTTTAGTTTTGTCATTTCTGAAAGTATAATAGTAATAAAAAGAACTCCTGCTATTGAGGTGGCGATGTGGGCAGCCTCTCCCTGGTCTCGCTGTCCATTTTTGCACCATGCTCACAGCCAGGAAGCTCTGCCTTTCGAGGCTTCCAGCATTAGCCTGTCGCTGCCTGCTTTAATTCTGCGAGACAGGATTATGAATATACTATGGTGAGTTCTCTTCAAGAGGTTACAGGACGTTGATCTTAGGCCATTCAGCAAAGTAGGACCAAAGAAAGCTCCATGAAGGCAACAGCTTCTGCTCACAACTAATTCTACATCAATCCAAATCCTGACCCAACATCATGAGACGTTATCCCAGGACAGCAACTGTAAGAGTACATTCACAGCTCCACTTTTAGAAATCAAAATACACAAAGTGGTTGTGTTGCAGTGGTAAGTGGCTAAGCCTGAATGATCTTGAGTAGAATGAACAACAGAATAAAGAGAACTGCTTAGAAGAGAATAAAGACAGGGCACTTTAATACAAAACACTCTAGGTTATGACTAATTTCACAAATCCTAATTGTACTATTAGAAAATACCAGAAACAAAATATTTAATGGGAGTTTTCCTAGTAGATTCAGTGAGCATGCTGTTAGTACACCAGCTGAGCTAGCTGCATATCAACAGAACCAGCTGAGCTTTTGATTCTGTTTTCTATTTTTTATGCATTTAGTTTTCAATAATATGTGAATAAAGGAAAGTCTCCAAGTCTGTTTTAGTTTAAGATGAAGCCACCCTTTTGCTCACTGTAGTCCTGTCCACATTTCAGACACTAAGTGTTTAATTGGAGAGACTGTAATTTAGTTTTGCAGATGGAAATCCTTATTAACACATTTTCAGAGAAAGAAAAGATGATTTTGAGAAAAGACAATTCTTAAGCGTCAGAGCATAACTGCAAGGCTGGACAAACTGATCACAGCCATGTTAATGTCCTCAGGGTGACAGTAGGTCTAACACATGTTCCTCCAAAAGACACCAGTGGGATTTGGGCATACACATTGAATGGGAAATAGAGCTGACAGAGGATGAAGACAAGAAATATTTTTATATGAGTAACACTGCTGGTAATACCATGCAGTAATGTGGTCGAGGACATATTAGCAAACAATTAATGTATCTGGTGGCATATGTCAGTGAGACATCACTGAGGAAAAAAAATTATTATGCTAAGTAGCAATCAGGCGCTCTATAGCATGCTAAATTGAAAATACTTTTTTGTCATGTGACATCAAGCATATGGTACATTGCTGACTGGTGAATGACAAACTTTGAAAGGTCATTATTATCCTAATGAGAAAACCTGACATAAAGGAATTAATTAGCTTTTAATTTATTTAGTATTAAGAAACAGAAAATAACAGACTCCAGATGGTAGTTCGTACAGTATGTAAGGTGGGGAGAAGAATCTTCTCCTTTTTCTAAGTCTTAGCACTTCATTCTAGGATGGCAGAAAGGCTGAAGTTAGACATTCCTCAAATTCCTATTTGCTATGGAAAGAAATTATAATGGACTTATTAGATCAAGGATTTAACCCTGATAGGGCATTAGACTCTTTTTAAGGACAAAACACTCATTCAATAGAAATTATGACTGTTTTTTTTTTCCTGTGGCAGCAGCTCATAAAACTTGCATAAACATGACTTTCCAAGCCTCGAGTAGATTTCTGACATATATGAAGTCATATTTCTTTGCTGAACAATCAAGCAGCTTGGCTATGTTTTCTTTCTGAAATATATATCATTACTATATGGGAAAAATAGTATGAGTTTTGAAACTTAATTTGAGCACAAAATCATAATTACACTAATAGAAAGAGGAAATATTTTGTATATATTCCATGTAATCATCGTCATCATCACATAGAGCACAGCCCACAGCTGATTCTCACAACCTCTCCAGACCAATCATCATGAACTGAAACAGGGTCTTACCGATACAATTCCTAACGCATCTGCGAATGAGTACAACCAGAGAGAGAAAACTGGATTAGCTGACTGAGCAAACTCTTCAGCAAAGGACACAGATTAATGCAGATTTATCAGGAAGGAATGTAAGCTATAAAAAAAATATCATGCCACAAAATGTATGGTAGAAACAGTCTGTTTAAACAGTGAAAAATGACTGTTTACCTTGAAGACTGATGGGGACAAAGGGAATATGAGGACAAATTAGACTATCTAATAACACAAGCACATCAAAGTCAGTTTTTTCCACAGCACTAGCTACTGACACTCACGCATGCAATCACAAAAGAAGGAAAAAATTTCTTCTCTCCATATAAGCCTGCAGCCTCAAAATCAATTATTTCTTTCTNTTTTTTTTTTTTTTAATATCATTGCAAGGTTGAAGGTTAGGTACAAGGTTTCACAGCTACAACTTCCCCAAAACTTAATTTTGCCATCACAAAGAGCTCAGCTTTGCCTTGGTTCCATTTCTGTCTAAAGTGCCTCATGACAGGTTTATAGTATTAATTTCCTCTTCTAGTGCACTCCTTATAAATGTTTTCTTTATGGCATAAATCACAGTCCCAGCACTAGATAAGTAAAGACTCATATAGATCACTACTGGATTTCATATCACAAGCACTCTGTAACAGATTACTGTTCTCCGCTGATTATTCGCAGCCACAGGCCTTAATGATCAGAGACATTCTAATGAACAGAGAAATGAACTGGTGATAAAAGGTAAGGAACTTTAAATTAAAACATTTCTTAGGACTATTACTCCTATGGTTACAGGAATTTCTAAGGGATATTGCTAGTTTTCAGAAGGAAGTTAATCCTGCTAGTAGCATTTGTTTTCCTTCCATTTCAGTGATGCACTTCCAGACACATAGATGAGCCGAAGGTGTGTTTGTTTTTTGGAACGACTTTATCTCCTGGGCCCTTAGATAAAAGGTGCTATTTTTATGGATCAGGGGGAGGGGAAAAAAAAAATAATCAAAAAAGAATCTGCAGTCCAAAATCAGTACACTGCATTTACAGCTTTTGTCAGCCTATTGTACTACCCAGATTGATCCAAGGACACTGAAACAGTGTGACACTGTCACTCACACTTGTCCTCACACAGGAGTCCAGAACCCAGCCTAGGCAGGGCCAGAGCCACCCTCTGGCACCAAGCGCCCAGCAGGAAGGGACACCCATGGGAGACAGCACTGCCAGCAGCCAGCCCAGCAGCTGAGCTCCTGCTGGTGCCAGCACACCTCTGCCTGTGTTTGATCAACACCTTTTCTGGCTCATTTGTGCATTTTCTTCAAATATTCAGCCCTCATGCACAAAAAAAAATGGAAAGTCTCTAACACGATGATGACCACGCATCAAATTCAAAGCACTTCTCTAGACAAGAACATTTTAATTATAATTATCTCTACTGAAGTGACTTGGATGGAAGCGGTGGGATTTGATAAAGTAATACGTGAAAACAGAGACGAAGAGGAAAGGAAATTTCATCACCTTTGCACGGAGCAGACCCAGTCCCCTCTCGCTGACCTTGGTGTACCACTTGGAGCCAAGAAGGAAAACAATGAGGTGAAAGGAATTTGTCTAGCCTGCTCTTTCAGCCCCCTCAAAATGCCAAGGAGTGGATGGTGCTCTGGGAAATGCATCTTTTAGTGCTACATTTGCAAATTGTTGCCGCTATTTCCTGTTTTTTTTCCCCTCCTTTTTCTTCTCTCTGCAAATCCTAATGGATGTTTGAGCTGAGCACCACACTCTCCATCGGTGACCCCTTCAAACAAAGAATGTCACGCCATCCCTACAAGTTGTAGCTCCAGCCCAGCACTGGCTCCCCTGCCAGCGGGACCAGCAAACAGCTCTGCCGCCACCACTGCTCTTTGAGCAGCCCTTCAGGAATTCCATGACCCATAAGCTGACATAGGTGATCTCTGAGACCTTTTTACTTTTTCTTGAGACATAAATGTGAAGCTTAGATCTTCGTCTAGACCTAGTTTTCCCACGTGGCCAAGCAAGCTCCGTTTATTCAGAGTTTTAGAGAACAAAGCAGGCGTACCAGCCTCGGGCTACGAAATGAAAGGAGCGTTACAAAAATATGAAAATAAAATGTTCCTTAAAAAAAAATAATTTCATTACAACTCAAAACTTATTCCCTGTTTCAAATTGAGCCTAAGATGGTAACGTTTATTTTGCATACTGCTCTGCTCAACTGAAAACTTTTATTAATAATGTGCTTCTGTTTTTTAAAATTATCATAACAGATGGATTTATACATCTAAAATAGTAACCCAATTCTAATAACGAAGCCACTTAATACACACCTCAATATCTGACAAGTTAATACTTGCTTTGAAAGCAGTGGTCCCCAAACTAATATGTTTATATCCTAATATAAGTTGCACGTATGTGCTCCCTTGCTAGCTCCACATTGTGTTGCCCTGACAGATAAACCTGCTCTGCAAATTTTGCTTCTTCACTCCATGCTGCAAATTCATGCATAAATTATGAAAGACATGAATGATCAAGATGATACTGGGACAAAGGTAACAGAAAAAAGAAAACAAAACAATAACAACAAAAAACCCTACAAATACAGATTTTACATTCTCCGATTCCTTGAAACAGCCATGGAGTTTGTGAGATGCAAGTCTACATTTACATATAAATGGAAATATCCATGCATACATAGCTATGCACACACATGTTTATAAGATACCCTGCAATTATTCTTCATCAAACTGAACCTTAAGAAATTAAATGCATTTGTTAATAATCATTTATTCTAACTAGATATTCTCAAAACTAAAACTATTTATAGCATGTTCCATCCCAAAGCAGTTTTTACCAATATATTTTCCAAAGACATCACCACCAAGACTGAGGGAATGGCAAGACAGTTGGAAATAAAGCAGCTCAGAACAGATTAGCTTTGCAAAAGTATTTCTCATCATGGAAATAAGAAACAACCATTGTCTGTATTTCCATAAAAATACAGAAACTATATATTGAAACTAAAACAAAATCAAACTTAACAGCTTTAGAACAGAGAGAAAGGAGCGGAATCTGCTTTCTATCTCAGTACTACAATTCTCATTTATTTCAGGGACCACACAGCTGCAGCCAAGCATCACCGTCAACCCAGCAGGAAAAAAAAATCAATTTCTGGACACGTTCATCTCCTTCCCCATGGTCTCTCACCTGAGCTGCCTTGCAGCTCCCTGAGCTAGGGGATCTCTCACAGAGATGGAAGCAGAAGATTATTTTGGGACCTGGCACAAGAAAATATTGGGGAATTCAGCTGCATGAGGGACAGCCAGTTACAGAGATTAAGATTAATTTCACATAATTAATTGGGATGCCTGGGACACTGTTGAGGATGCTCTTTGTGGAGCAGAAACACAACTGAGCTTCATGAACTTTATGAAACAAGACTTGTGCAGGAGTTTTCTTTCCATGATCAACCAACATAGTCAAAAACAAACAAACAACTAACAAACAAACTAGTCCTGATTATTGCAGCTTTTCAAGTTTCTCTGGCTGTGCTGACTTGGTCTTCTCTGAACACTTTGCCAAGCTCTTAAGATCAGCATGCCATGCTGTCACAAGAACACTGGTGATCTGTCAGTCTCCACACTGTCCAACACCAACATCTATTTTAAGCAACGTACTCAGTCACCTGAGCTACTGAAAGATCCATTTTAATTTAAAGCTAAGGGCTACATGCATCAGAATAGATAGTTATATGCCCCTAGCCCTCACGTGACTTACAGATCAAGATGTCAAATAAAAAAAATAAATAAAAAGAACCTTCCAAGAAAATCTGAAGAGTGCAATTTCTACCAACTTGCCTGCCAAACTCATAGGCAGTTTTGGAGCCCACAAGTAATTGTGCTCGGAATTCAATTCAATCAGTGGCATAAAAATATTTTAAAGATGATTCTAGAAAAATGTATATCAAGATAGATCTACAATAAACATTTTTCTTCCATGTCGCATTTCTACTTCTTGCTGAAAACTTTTACTAATAATTTTACTTCCATTTTTAAATAACTACAAATGTGTGAAATTAAGACGTATGGTTTTGTCTCTTTGCAATTACACACGTAATGATCATTACCATATTTTAATATCACACTTATATTTGTAAGCCTCAACACACATTTGCAGGACTCAACTTTTGCTCATTTCATCTGCCAGAAAAACCTTGGCTCTGAACCAGGGACTACAATTACATGTAGAGACTGGCACAAATAAAAGCACTCAGAAATGTGAAGGTGAAAGGCTGGAACTTTCTCCTGCTCATTGCCATGTTACAACACAATTCCACTCTACGTGAAGCCTGAATGGTAGGCTTGTAGTGGAGGGTGGCATCTCTTGCACCAGCCAGACATAGTTTCCTTTCCAAATATTAACTGCTTTAATTTATTTTCAATTTAAAATAACAGGTTGTCAGGACACCTTTAATTGGCCCGTGTTCTGTCAGTGGGGTATTTATATAGGGATTGACACAGTTCTCTCCACTGCCAAAGCTGACCACACATGAGTAAGTGACACTTCCAAAGCTGAATCAATGCTGCAGGCACATTTGGTGCTATTTCATAGCTACACAAGTTTTTACTATATTGCAAGGCCACCAACACCTTTCCATCTTGTCACAGTCAGAAAATAAAGATAACTCTGTTGTCATGAAGAATAATTTGACTGATACACACACACACAAATAGGTAGGCTGCCCCAAAAGTAATGCCTCCTATTTATTTCCATGGAAACTATGACACATACAAAGAGTACAATAACACTATTTCATAGAGCACACTCTCAGCTAGAAAACACTGTTTTTCAGCATAGGCACCACCATTAGCTCTGCATTTTCACCAGCCATGAACAAGAGCCTGCATGCCACACTTGTAACAATCTGCACCAGCAGAGGTGACCACTCTCACCACTGCTGAAAGGCACCACCACTGCCTCACTGTGCTCACATCCACTCGTTGGTCTCCATAAGCATTCAGCAAGTGTCAATGTATGTCAGTGGGTGCCATTTTTTCCACATGGAGGAATTCAATTCCACTCCTTTGCTCCATCTGCACTTCCATGTCAGACGCCATTGTGTCAGAGTGCCCCTCTGCTGCCATCTGTCACACAGCAACAACGTGGAATGGAATGTTGGTGGGAAGGTTCAACTTCTACTGCCATACCACCAACAACTGCTTCCGCCATCGTGGGCCAACATAATAAAATAGGAGGCATTACTTTCGGTGGGGCCCTTCAGTGTACATAAAATAGATATATACACCCACAGAAACTATGCAGTAAAAGTCAAATGAATTCAGAGTTTCTATTCATAGGAATATTGATGTATCAATTGATACTGGGTTTAATGACTTAAAATAATTTCTTTAAAAAAAATAAATGTTCCTTAGAAGGCTCATTTGCTGGTATCCTTCAATATATTTCTCTAGCTTCATGATTACCTACCAAGACATAGTACTATTGATCTTATATGCTTGGCTGATTTGTAGATTACCATGTACTGAAAAGAAATCTGCTTTGAGACATTTTGCTTGATCCTGAGAAAAATTTCACAAGCCAAACATATTGATTCACATTCTAGTAAAAGAGAAATCATGACTATTTTACTGTTTGTTTGTTTTCCTCTTTCAAGAGGCAGTATCCCAGGCTCTTGGGCCCTCTAACAGCATAGTTTACTAAAAAAACAAATACCTTGTTTAAGGACTTCAGTTCTCTTTTTCCCATTTTTAATACTCTTTAATTATAACAAAAAAAAAATAGAAATAGGGATTAATTTTCATCTAGACAGTATTCTTTGGATTTGGGAGTATTGAAGATGTCATTTTCCCAGAAGCCACCACCACACCTGAAACATGAGGGCTCACATGTTGCTACTAGAGACAATAACTCTTTTACAGATAAATTACTTGGTTCATCTTAGGTTTAGATTTCAAAACTTCTTTTCTTAGTTTAACATACGATATGATTAAATGTGTTATAGTTCATCTTATGTTCTCAGTATCAAGAAAACATATACTTGTAAAACACTAATAATTGGATTTTATTTCACTTTCATTATTTCCTGGATAAGAGATTCCTAAACATCTGAATACATTTTTCTAAATACAAAATTGATGAATTAACTAGATTTTAGCTCCTGAAGCATTCAAATGTTAAAAAATACATGGTTTTTATTATATGTAAAGTACAGCATGAGGAGATAGGAATGCATGCAAATCAGTCTGAGTTTGATACATAGGCACCAACTCATACATAGCTGAAGGACTGATTCTGTTTGAGTTGCAAGCAAACATTTTTTCAGTGTAAAGGACTATCAAGTTATGGATATTGTCGAATGAAGGAAGAGATTGCACAATAAACAAAGTAAACCTTGAATCAGATTCTAAAATCAGATGCAGACTACAGCCCTGAAGTGTCAATCAGCGGTGCTCTTTGTAACACATCAATACTGATGGCAAGCATGAGAGATGCACGTAGATTTCATGTTTTGAGTGTTTCTCCTTATCTGCACTTTCTTCTGGGTTTATTTTTTTTAAACAACAATAAAAAGCACTAAAACCTCTGAACTACTTTTTGCAAGTCTGTTTTGTTGCCATTCTAATAATTCAGATCTGTGCTAATACCATAAAAAACACCCTTTAAAAAGAACTTTAAACATTTAGTGCATTACTGTTACAGCTATAACAAAAGAATCTTTTTAACAACTCTGAATATAAAATATTTCTGATATAATAATATCCCATTTACCAATACACAGTAGTCAGCATTCCAGAATAGTCATCTTTAACCTCTGTGAGGTTTTCATTGGGCTGTCAGACCTTATAATGAAACCATTCTGCTTTTACCCATTCATTTTAACCTTTCGTTCTGCAATTTATACTTTAGCATTCTGGTTCATCTTTTTCTGTAAATTGGACAAGAGAGCCTTACATCACTGCCTTCACTTTCAATCCAACTATGAATACTAAGATTCTGCTATTGAACAAGGCTCTAGCAAAACTCAGGAGACACTCGAGCTGTGCTCAGAGGACAAGTATCATGAGTTAAGCTGTACTATACAAGGAAGAGGTAGTTACACAAATTTCTTTCACCTGTTAATTAGGAAAAAAAAATGTCTGATGATAAATTAGAGCAGTCACATACTCATTAAGAGGCAGAAGTGATCCGATAGGCCAATGAAAATCAACAACAAAATTTCAGTTAGGTCATGGATTTACCCCAAATCTTTGCATCTTTCATATGTTACCAGACCTGCTATAGACAATCTGAAGGAACTAAGTTCCAACAATCCATCATTACCAAGCGGGCATAACGCACCAAAGAAAGAAGACACAGCAGTCCTGGCTCTGTATGCCATGTACCCATCCCAAGAGCATTCGGGGCCTCCTCACATGGGTCACAGCTGAGCAAGTGACAACAAGACCAACAGTGGCAACATCAGCAGGGAAGCTATGTGCAGCTAGGATCCCACTTCTTTTTACTCCATGACATTTTCACTGCCTTATACAAAGAGGTGAATATTATCCGTAATGAAAACTTCCTACGCTAATATAATAGCAGAAAAATATTTGGGGATGTTTCTCCTTCCGAACTATTTCTCATTTCATGTTATTTTAAGTTACCGAATTTTACACAGTAAAACAAAACAATTCTCAGTATAAAGTGCCCCTGAAAAGTGAAGAAAACGTATTTTCTTACAGGTGATAACACATACCAAGGTGAATTCTGTGCATCACAGCTTAAGATTTCTGTTTTTGAAACATCACTTTTCAGAGCTCTGTGCTCAACATTTGCCAGACAGTGTAGACTTTTAATATAGACATATTCAAAAATAGCCACAGAAAACTTTTTTGTGTGTTTAAAATCACCTGCTGATTAATGCTAATAAGTAAGCATCACTCCGAATAAACTCAAGGTCTTTTTGCACTTAGTAAGTCAGACTTCTTGTGTTAGCTCCTTTTTATTCTGTCAGAAGTTTGCAGTTGTTCTTTAACAAGATATTTCCCAAAATGTTCTTTTTTTTTTTTCTGAAATGAAAAGCTGCTTTCAGGAATGTAAGCTCAGAATATATTAAAAATGTCACATTGAATCTTACAGCAATAAATACAGTTATCAGCAGTTTGATGCATGTTATATATTCCTGGGAAGGACTGAAGCACTTGAAGGACATTAGGATAGCAATCTGCAAATGGGACTGTGTGTCAGGAATGCTTAAGGGTTAATCAACATGAAATGCCAGGTGATAATAACTCTTGATTGCACTCAGCATATGGAACCTGATTTCATAGGATTGCAGGATTTCCCAAGTATTTTAAAAACAGCTGGAACTGCAGCAATTTTGTAATTTCCTCATATCTGGGGACAGCTGCTTACAACCTAGTTATCTTATAGCTCGTGGCATGTCGGTATTTGATCTGACCATGCTAAAATGTTTCATAATCTTTATTAACTTTTCCCTGCCTGTCTGCTTATTCAGCTCCTTGCATTGTGCTGGATAACAAAGGCTTTGCAAGAGCTGGGTTATGTTAGCTTACAGGGCTGCCTCTCATGCAGTTCAATTAATAACAGTCAAAACATGACTCGACATAAGTGAAACTAGTCAAATTGTTCACTGACAATTCCATTGCTTCAGCTAAATAAATCAAAGGGTTTAAGACTGAATAGGAATTCTCCTTTTTCAGAAGAGAGATTAGGAGGAAGGAGAAGCCTTTGTCACCATGGTTAAATGATGGGTATCTGAACTGCTCTGCTTGTCCAGGGTAGGTGTACAGAAAGAGGCATGTGGGCAATGGGACCTCTCTGAATCCATAACACTCCTGATGGTGCTGCAGGAGGAGGTTCTCAGACTCAGCAGGCACAGGGCCATGGCAAGTGCATACTACCCAGGAGATCACTGAAGGAGAAAGAGTAGGCAAACGCGCTTTGGACACCAAATAGCTTAAAATTTTAGAAATTGTCACGTCTGTCTTCTATACACACTCTTACTGGAGGAAAAGAAAATGAGAAGTAAGGGTCTGTGGATATAGGTATAATTAGATGTTTTCCTAAACAGACAATTATTTTTCCTTCTATCATATTTTAGAGCCATTTGTTTTGTTCAGTGTCACCAACTGCACTCTGATAAGGCAACACCTCTGCGAAGTACAGCATCTGGAAGGGACAATGATGAAACGGGTCACGCAGAAACCCACATAAAAAAAAGAGGAAAACTGCACAGTATTTTAAAAAGTGGCTACCAACATCACAAATCACTGTCAGCTAAAAAAGACTTCAAAAATAACCCTGGATACAGCACATAAACTTCTTTTAATTACACTTGCAACTTGTCATAATATTGTGAGTGTGTTATGTATCTGAAATCAATGTACCTGCCATAACACATTAAGAGCTACATCCTCAGAGGGAACATCACAAGGCTAAGCACTGCATCACCAAACTCCTCAGTGAATCCACAGCATCTGGGCAGACAGGTACACAAACAACAGGAAGACAGGTATCTAAGAATGAAATCCTCAGAAGCCATTCATTATATCTCTGCAGACAGCAAACACAGTAACAGCAAACCTTAAGGAAATACATGCATCCTAAGCTATGGCCTTTGATGACTTCAAGGCTATTTTAGGCATTTTTTTTTTTTCTACAAAAGGCATCACAGAGGAACAGAGAAAAACATCTCCTTCCTATCTTCTGTGGGACCAATCCAGTAAGCAGATAATCGAGAGGATGCTCATTTTGTGGTTCTGAATGGGACTTAGACACTTATGTCTCACACTGCCAACACTTTGGAAGTGCTGGGAATGTACAGTAGGAAAGCTTTTACACCTAGGCAGCTTTCTTGGCAAAAAACACAGACTCCTCCAGAGCTAGGAAGCAACTGAAAGGACACACAAGGGAATGAGCTGCTCATGGTTTGTAATTTAGCCTTAGATACCTAAAAGGGAAACTGTGCTGTGCAATCAAGAAAGCTGGAAAAAAGAACTGAGCAAATTACACCAAGCTAATCTCCATGCTGGGTCAACTAGACTATGACCAATATCCAAGTTAGCCACTTTCAAGCTGACTCAGAAATCTCTCTTCTGCTGTAACTGCATTGCAAACAGCCCCCAGAGGCCCCTTGCTTTTGTAGCCTCAGACAGAGAATACATAAGCAATAAAATCTCCAGGCAAACTAGGAGCGGGGGTATAGCCAGATCCTATTTTATATACATATAAGTTAAATTCAGCCTTTCAAGTTGGTCCTTTGAAACATCCGTAGACCTTCCACATCGTTACCTTGATATTTGAGCAGTGTAAGCAGTACATTGAGAATCCATTTGTCTAGGCTGTATCAGCAGTTATCTTTGGAAACATCAAGGAAAACTAAACTATTGATTCTGAATTAATTTAACTCAAGCAGTATGCAGAATTTAGCTAGATTTTTTTTTTTTTTTTTAATTTACTTTCAAATATGGGCTTAAAAGGGATGCAGATGCAAAGGTGGAGAAAACAGTTCAATTGTGGTCTTATTTACACATCACTTTTGAACAAAAGAGCATGTTAGAAAGTAGTTTTGACAATAATATTCACTGAGATAGTTACCATATGAACTATAGCATCTAGTCTGTTCTCAGAAGTCAAGGAAGTCTGAAAGTTTTCAAAGCCTTGGCCTAAACGTGACAAGTATTGTAACATTTCTTGCTTCTTGTGCAAGGAAATCTCACTGGAAAATAAACAGCAGAGAAGATAAGCTATTAAGCCAGGTCCCTGATGCTGCTAGTTCTTTCATCGGGTCTTGTATCTGTTAACCTTTCATAAATGTCAGTCTGAAAAGGAGGAGTTTCAACTACATCCCAGTGCCAAAACTTCCCTTACTCATTCTGTTAGACCAGAGCCGTGTTACTCCCACAAAGAACTGAAATATGCAGGAGGAATGAGTAGCATCCCACTGTAGTTTCATTTCTCATGTAATAAAATTCAGGTTGCAAGTTGCTTTGTCTTTGTAGATGCAATGTCACGATTGCTGAAATCACGCGAGGAACAGTTTTCACTTAACCACAAAAGGAAAATGTGGCAACATGAATAACAAAAGCTCAACAAAAGTTCAACCTTCAACTAAAGTCACTGTCATCTTTACCATCTCCCAAAATTTTCTTATTGATTTTCATCTACATTATCTAGCACAAGCTCAATAAGACTTAATAAAAAGTCTGCCCATGTATACGATGGACCTCCTGCAGTTATTGTTTGCGTTCAGTCAGTGTAAGTTATAATTTAAGTAGAAATCCAGAGTCTGTGAGTGTTTTCATTATTACGAAATAAAGATGGTTTTAATGAACAGTTAGTTCCCCACACTTGTTACCAGTTACCTGCTCTGAGAAATCATCTGCCTTACTTATCTGTAAGAATTTTTTAGTGTCTATGGACTCCAGCAGAACAACCATCATTTACAACTACGCTTCTGTCTTTTCATTCTCCTCAGAGGAAAAAGACATTTTTTTTTCTCTTTTCAGGAAGAGCTATTGCTAATCATGCTAAAGGCCTCTCTGAACTATTATGTCCATACACTGAATCAACATGGGTGACAAATAAACCTCAGTATGTCTGGAAACAGATCCAAACTCACCAGTTCATAACTCTATTAACTATAAGGAGAATGTCAGATAAGGAAGCAGCTATTTCCCTACAGCAGCGAGAGGAATTAGATATGCCTTCTCCTCATCTTTGAATGATCAATGGCCAGACAATTAAGCCCCCATTTTTAAGTAACAAATGAAAAATGAAGTAAGGAAAGTTCAGAACCATGGTGAAATGGAACCATGGTTCATGGTGAATTGGTTGAACCCTCAACTTTTGTCAGAGCACACATATGAGCTTTCCCTAGGTTCCCAGGTCCATGGTACATTTCACAGAATGCTAGTATCAGAGCCCATTTTAGGCTCGAGTATAACAAATGAAATTTAATATTCAGGAAACTCAAAGGATTAAAGGAGTTGCATGCCTCAGGGTCAGCAAGAATTTTTCTCTCTGTCACCTCTTACCCCCATAAATGTTTTCAAGGATTGCAATATTAGAATTTTTTTTATTTTTTATTTTATTTCCAGTGCTGATGCAACCACATGATTTAAATTCAACTCTTGAGGAGAGATGATCAACACCAAAGCAACTTCTTGTTTGGTTTTTAAGAAATATGGAGTTAATTTATATATTACTCTGCATTTAACACTGCCATTACCTCCTCCCCTGAAACACAAAAGACATTAGGAAGACAGTGGAGGGAATTGCAAGGATTTAAATGGAGATTTAATACCTGACTGTTACCCTGGCCTACTACAGATCTAATAGCAGGTCTGTACAACTCTGTGCTATTCGACACCTTCCAGCTGAAATAAAGATGTCTCAAGATTTCCTGAGCTCCAACTCATCAGAACCTTACAGCTTTCATCACAGTTTGAGGACTTTGTTTATTTCATGTGGATATCATCTGCTCTGAATTGTTCCCTGAAAATAATATCCGCCAGGAAATAATTCCTTGGGCAGCAATTTACCCTAATAACAGTTCTACTCTGCACATTCTTTTTGCTGATCAGGTTTTGCTGTGTTGCTTGGTGCTACAGTACCAAGAGCAGCAGAGCTCACCTTGAGCACTGAGAAGGGGCTGAAATTGATTTTGTTGGTTATTACAACGGTGGCAGGAGCTGACCTCACGTCCAGCACAGTGCAGAGTGTAATTTTTGCACACAGTGTTGAATTTGTCCTTGTTATGGAATTGTACTGCTTTGTAGGAATCAATGACATTTGAAAATGACAGTTCTGTGTTATCACAAGAGCAAGCCGGTTTGGTTTTATAACATGGATGGTAATAGCGCATTACTGCTGCTTAGGCAACCGGAGCGTGTCCTTCAACATCCCCAACTCCATGGAGCGACTTGTAATAGTCACAGCCCAGGAATTACTGCCTACATGTACGTGTGGCATCCATGAGAAGTCCTAATGAAGTGATGACAGTAGCTCACATTAGGAAACAAGACAATATATGTAAAAAAACAAGCTTTCATCAGAGAAAGCATCATTATCAGGCTTCCTAGAAAAGACCCTGGACAGTGGTCAAATGCTAAAGCAAAGTAGAATAAAAATTAAAAAAAAAAAAATCAAGCAGATGTTATTTCAGAGCTGTGAAGTTAAAGACATCCATTTCATCAAAATATTTTCACCCTGCATAAGTTCATCAAAAAAAATTTAAACAAGAAACAAAAACATTCCCATTTTGATTAATACACGGTGGGGAAAAAAATATCAAAAAACCTCCCAGATTTCTAGCTAGTGATGAGTATAGCTTGGAGCTTGGCTACACAATAGTCAAGCAAAACAGGAAGTGTATGCTCTTTCCTAGAGCAAAATATGTAGATGGACAGAGTGGTGTGAAATGGCTTCATCTTCAAGTTCACTCCAAGTACGTAAATAATCAATAAAGAAGACTTAATTTATTTCTAGTCTGCTGTCTGTAACTAAGTACAGTAATAATGATGAGCTCAGTTTAATGCGAGTAACAATCTTATGTGGTATTTCTTAATGCTAGTTAGTTACTATTTTTTTGTTTAAATATTCATTTTATTATTCTGTAGCAAGGAAAAATATACTCACTATTGCAACATTGTATGTTTGTATTCTTGGTGTGATTTTAAACAGAAAAAATATTTTATTTATGCATATATAAGGGGTCACCAGGTATATTGGAAAGTGCAAAAGGATGCATTTTTCTCCCCCAATAATTCAGCGCTGAACTCTTTCATTCCTCTGGCTCTGTACTTACATTTGATTTCGTGGAGAACTCTGAGCTGCTCCTCCCCCAGACAGCAAAACTAAGATGCAGCTTAACTCAGAAATGCCACCTTTATTTCAGCTAGCTGGTGCCTGACCTGCTGCAGCTACCCCTGCCTGTTCACAGCCTGTTACCACTTGGGACCTCCCAGGGCAGGCTGCAAATTGCTCCCAAGTCTGAAGCACAGCAGCAATTCCCAGTGCACCCTTGGTGCCAGGGGCTGGGACAGTACGAAGTTTCACCTTGTCACTAAAAGCACTACTCACTAAACACAAAGTCACAGCCTAGCAAATGGCACCTCCCCCTAAAAAGTTTGCTATCGAAAAGTAATTTTTGTAAGAGAAGATGAAGCGAGCAGGCTGACAAGCAGGCAAATCGGGAGAGAGAAGATAACAATCTTGATAAGAACAGGTTATGATAAAAGTGAACGCTGCGCTTAACTTAGCAATTCAGAGATGTCTGTAGATAGGCAGACAAACAGCAGTCTGAGGCCAAGAGCCTTTTTTCATGCAGTGAGATAAATATCCATGTATTTGTTCAACATCCTAAATAAATGCAAATGTCAATAAATACAGCTAAGCCTCCATCTCCTCAGAAATGCTAGCAGCTTGCTTTATATGGCCCACAAGCCAGTGGTTCCTGAGGGGTAACAAAGGAGAAGGAGGATACAATAGCTTCTCAGCTCCTCTGAGAGCTTATGTAGAGAAGATAGTGGTGTGTTAATTGTATCCAATTACACACAGGAGATCTAGCTTCGTCAAACTAGACCATTGCACAGTTATTCTTAGTTGTAAATAGTGTCAGCATTTTGACATGTTTAAAAACCTTCTGGCAGACACAGGCAGAAACAAAATAATTCTAAAAAATACAGCCTCAGACTTAATAGCTCAGGCTTTACATAGCTTTTGCATTATAGGGTCTCTCAGATTCAAATAATCTACAAAATAAGAGCTAAGTAGGACTCTTACTGTTGTTTTTAGGTTCTCCACCTCTCACTTGGTCTCACAAATGCTTGTGTTACTTTTAATTTAAGTCAGAAATTTGATACGCTGGTTGCCTTNGTTTTTTTTTTTTTTTTTTTTTTTTGCACATTAGCCACTGGGTAGGTATCAGGCTGAAATACATTTAATCAAATGGTTCATGAAAATGGCCAAGCAGAATGTTCCTACACAGTTCAATGAGCAAAGAAGTGAAAAGGCAGGAGGAAAAAGATTTATTAAGTTGGACCTTATATAAAGAAATAATCACCCTAATAGGCACATGCATTGAGCTAACTGCTGTAATTCTGAATTTGTCTTCCTACACAACTGCCTCCTCCACACCATCCCCATAATCTTTCCAGGTCACCTTTGAACCATTTTTATCAGGGGTGGTAGCTGAGATATTACAGTGCTAATGCATCTAAAACTAATGATGAACATCCACTTACTGTGTTAGAAATATTTTTAAAGAATTTTCTGGAAAAATAATCTGCCTGAAGAGAAATTCACCATGGCTGCTGTTCATATAGTGCAGTGGAGAAGAGCTGCAAGCTGACAGCCTGGTCCTCCAGCCACGCACCCACCGCCTGTGCCCTCCCACCCTGCACCGGGCACAGCCAGTTCTTCGCACCAACCCCTGGGCAGTGAGCACTCTGCAGGGCTCAGGAACAAAAGAGGAACTTTTTCAGAATGAGATGCCAGCAAAAGCTTTGAAATTGCAGCTATCTGCTAGATGTAGGGTTTCATCTCAGTGACTCCGCAGCAGGCAGGGAGCTCCATTCCACTCCCCATCACCTCTCCTTCTCCCATCAGCTGCAGAAACCACCTCTGCCTGGAGACCTCATCAAGGAGTTCCACAACGCCAACAACCGTATTGTCCTCCTCCAACTTCCCAGCCACCACCAGGCATCCATGCCACTAAGCCGCAAGATCAGCAGTAATTACAGCCAGGGAACTCTTCACAAACAGAATTCCTGAGTTGTGGCTGAAGCCACATCCTTAAATCACCAGGGAGATTGGCGGGTATTAATAATAACAATAATCTAAAACAGCTTTAAGGAGCTGCCACATGCTTGTCAGATGCTCAGCCAATATTCTTTTCCATTTCCGATGGCAGCCCTGATATTTTCAGTGTCCCTCAACCCCTAAAGTTTCATTTCAAGAAAAGGCTTTGCTTTCACATTCCTCACTGTGGAAAGGCACTGAAGCTAACTAGAAAAGGCAGCTCCCACTTGGGAAAGGGCAAAAAGCAAGGAATAAACCTGACCCCACTCATTAACTTCAAATATCTAAGCCTTGTGCCCACAAGGACTCTAGAGTGAGATTATATATTTGATGCTAACTTCCCCCCTCCTTTTTTTTTTTTTTAGGAAAAAAAAAAAAAAACAGCAGGCAAAACTTAGAATTGGCTCTAAGGAGCCTTTCCCAGGATATCCAGGACATTTGAGTCTCCCGGACCATGAAATGCAACTGCTCTTTTAGGCAACCAGTGGTATGGCAAAAGAAATCACTGCAGAAAGGTCAGAATCAGCTGGGAAAGGGAAAATGTGCTTGCAAGGTCAGTCAAATATGTGGGCAGCAGTAATTTCAACCACGATTGCAGTGAACTGGTGCAACCTTTTACAACTGAAGGCAATTATATCCACACGCCGCAGCAGAGTAGTTCCACTTTTGATGCAATGTACCCAGTCTGCAGTATTAGAGTATCGCACACAACAACATCCCCAGGCTAGGAGAAGCTTTGACATCTGTCTGTTGTGGGTGTCACAAACTTTTCCACTTGCCAGCAAACACCATCTCCTTGTCCAGCCAGGAAGCCCCATCATAGTGTTGGAATGGTCATGTAGAGGTAGGATTTGGGGAAAAGGCCTCCATCTTAATTCCTGTCAATTCACAAATTTTGAGAAGGTGGTTTTTTGTTTAGGGTTGGGTTTTCTTTGATGTAGTCACAGTTCATTTCTCCAATAGCTGTTATTTACAGCTGGCAAGAGTCACAGATATCACTGCATTGGGTGATCTGTTCTTCACAGGATGACTTTCCCAGGCATTTTATTGCATTTCGTGTTTTGTATGCACTACTATAATTTTTATATAATACCTCAAATTTAAGTAATATTTTTCATATAATAAATTCATAACAAGAAGTTTAAAAATTAATTTAATCTCAGCAACTTGATGAATTTAGAACAGTATTTCTCCTGCCCTGTCTCTGAATACCAGTTTAAGAGCTTTTTGAACTCAGCATGCCCAAACAATATGAGATGTGTACAAAGAATACAACGGGGAGAAGAACATCAAGCTTTGATGGAGAAAACTATATTCTGGTTTTGTAAACCACAGATCTTACAGAGCTTAGATTAATAGATTTATTTCATTGTTTTCCATTTCAAAAGCGCAGAACTGGCTCTTATTAAATATTACTGGCTTCTCTGATATAAACACTAAGGCAAGGAAAAATGAACACTAAAGAAACTCAGTTGAATTCATTTGTTCAGTGAATATTGACGCTTTGTTTGAATGTATTCCTCATCCTGTAAACGTGTTTTTAATCCTTTGTCTTGGAATCCCATTTTGTTTCCATTTTCCACATTAGATTTTCATATTGAAATTTGCCAGAAATAATGATTCACCAGCTAAAGGAGAATTTATGAGAAGTGCATGTCCTCACCTAAGCTACATGTGCTTGAGTGGGTGCTTCGCTGCGAAACAAGTTCCAGGATTGCGACGGAATTGCTGAGATGTTTATACTTAGGCATGAACAGAAACATATTGCTGAACAGGGGCCGTATTTCCTTCTAGACTTTTTAATTGTTCTATTTCTAAAAGTTTTACCACAGCACTGAGAATTTGGTTCCTCCACTTTGCAATAGATTATAGGTTTTATGACGAACCATAACCTTATATTCACTGGTGCCAAGATATACAGTGCATCAATTTTCTTTCATTTTTTGTTTCTCAAACACTACAGCTAAACACAACACTATAAATATGTGACACGACTAAATGATGAAACAGCAGCTTCCTGCTGAAATTTTAAAGCGAGATAGACATTGTTTTAGCTGAGGAAGCCATTTAGATACCAGCTGTTCCCACTGAAAAGATGTGGCAGCCATCAGCAGAAATAAGAAATGCTCTCTCTGTACATATTGAAATGAGTTTTATCTTCCTTTCCATTCTCTTTTGTGTTCTTGCTGGTGAAAAAGACAAAATTCATTTCATTCTCATATTTCATTGCAAGCACAAATGTTAAATGAGAGGCATCCATATTCTTGCACACATATATTCACTTAGGTAGGATGAAAACCAAGAGGTAGCAGGCATATTACATCTGCGCAGCAATAAACTGATGAAGAGCCTTGGAGCTGGAGCTGAAAGTGAACAGAGAAACTTGTTCTCCCAAAATCACTTTTCCCATATCTGCTTATTTCGAAGTTGCATTTGTATTTTATATTAGAAGAAAATAACGTAGTCTGTGTCAGATACTACTGTGTGAAATCCCAGAATAAATACAGATAGTTCAGTGATACCTGAAAACAACCTTTCATTCACTGCATCTGAGAATACCAATACTAATCAATAGCCACATATTTTATAGAGCAGAAAACAGCTAATAAAAGACTCTAGCACAAAAAATATTGACTATGCATCAATAAACTTCATATTACTCTGTCTGTTCAAAATACAATTTTGAAATGACCAGGTTGCATCCAAAGGAGATTATGAAGTTGACATAACTAACATCTCTCCCTGGGGATACTATAAAAATCATTATATCATATTAAAGATTTTGCTTCTTATGCCATTGGCAATCAATTCCAAAAATTTGATTAAAAAAAACGTTGCATTGGTGTTGCACTCTCAAGCTGCTTCTTATTAACATTTTGTTGTAGCATACTCTAATGACAACTGTTATCAGCTCTCATTATTCTAAGTATAGAGTATAGTCATTTTATTCTTAATGACTGAAGTGAAACACGTCCATAGGGACATTTTAGTTCACTCTCTCTTACAATGACAATAATATTAATACTTCTCAAAGAGAACTTGTAGACTATAATTATCCTTATAGAATCACACCAGATTTTAATTTTTACATGTGTAGTCTGAGCCACCTGCAGAATGTTAGATTCCTTCAAATACAAGTAACAACAGCCAGTCGCACAATGTACATTTAGTTCCTTGAAATCTTTCCGTGCGACAATAAAACCCTTCACATTACGATGCCTGCTATAAAAGATGTTCACTAAGTTCACCTGCTTCACAAAACTCAGGCAAAATAGATGATGTGAAATAATGCTGTGTGACTTGTCCATTGCTATGCACATCAAATGTAAAAGAAGGATCACGACAAAAGTTGCTCAGACTACACACTGCATGAAGGCAGGAACTTCCATTTCAGTGGGTGCTCATACAGTGCTGAAGGAAAGGAAATTCTGAAACAACTAGGCTGCCTCTGTAACAGGGCAATATAAACCAACAGGAAAAAACTGACACCGTTACCATTCTTCTATGTTTTCACAGCAGTGCAAGTGAAACACCAATCACCTCACAACATTAACCAAAGCTCAGGTTTTACAGCACAATTCAAGAAATGTAGCCACCACCAAAGGTGCTGCCTAGTCCCCAGCTGCCCACCTGACTGCCATCCCTCTGTGCAGGGCTCATTCCCCCTCTGCCCAACAGATCATTGTGAGGCAGAGGCACTGCTTACCCCCTAATGAGTAGATTTTCAAATTAACGGAGTGGCTAAGCTCACTTTTTCAAAGGCACTTCAGAGCCAAAGGATGCAGAGAGATGCCTGGGGGCACAAGGGAGTGTTTAAAGGAGGCTGGCATTAAGCCCAATTGATTTCCAATCTAGACAGGTATCTGCCCAATATCTCTGCATCCAAAATAAATCCCAGAATGCTCCTATTTCCATCTTGGGTACCAGACTAGCACTAAAAGTCTCTTCACTATAAATTTTCATGAAATCAATGGTTGCTCAGGACTTTGGTAAACATCAGTTAAAAGCACACATTTGGAAACTTCAATAGAGACTCACAATCTCTGGCCCCCTGTTCAATGGTTGTTGTTGTCCTCCCTTTTTCGCAAGAGCAGAAACCAGTTATTTACGTGATAGGTGCAGTTATTTGCTACTTACAGGGACTATAGATAAAGGCAGAAACAAGTAAGTAACAGCATCCAAACTCGAAGAGCTGCCTTCTCAGCCAGTTGCCTCTTTCTGCTAACAGTGTCCCCTCTATTGAGTGTCCTTGGCCAGGCAGGCAGTGGCTCACAGAAAGCCTTCACCACCAACACAAGATGGTGGACGTTGGCTTCAGTGGCCCCTAGCTTTCTTTCCCCTCCATTAATCCTGACTTGTATGACTGAGATCGGTCATTCTCTCTGGATCACACAAGCTTTATAGAAGCAGTTGCTGCCCTTCTTGTCATACTAGCTTTGCTTAAGTCCCCACATATTTTGTGCCAAATCCTGGCTTTTTCTTTGAGGCACAATTTCTTCTGCTAGTACTTAAATTCAATAAAACCTTTGAATTCCCTGTGCAAGCAAGCTGGAGTTTTGAAGAAGCATTGGGGGTGCACTTGCTGCACACTGCCCCACACTCCCCAGCGTACATCCTGGCATGCAAGGCACCATTTTCTTTGCAGGGTTTGGCTTTCAAGGTTTCTTCTGGGGGTCATTACTGTACTACTGCTACAAGACTAATTAAACTCAATACATAGCTTTATACAGTTCAACAACATATGAAGTTTATCTGCTGTAGTACTGAGAAGGAAATACAGCACGTACAAAATAAAGAAGGCTGGAAATCCAAATACGAAAACATTTCATGATAAATAAAGGGGGTCATAAATAGAAAAAGATGCTACAGGAAGCAGTGTATTATATTTTCTGATGCCAGATTAAATGTATTTTATTATCAAATATTACAGCTTTTAAGTATTTAAACCCCAACTAATCTGGGAATCTCCTGCTGAAAGAAAGCTTCTTTAAAGCCCTGAGCCTATGAGATTAATTTTGACTCGTCGACTAAACAAGAGTATATTCTCATCAATCACCATTTTGTACCACTATACAACACAAACAAAAATTCCCTCTGGGTTTAGAGAAACGTCCACAACTACAGGGTAGAAAGCTGTTGCAATTAATGGGCCGACAACACTTTACAGCAAACTCTGTCTTATCCCAGTCATGCAAACCAAGGAGACTCCCACTAATTTCCAGCAAGCAGAACTAGGCATTGTCTTTGCAGGCCAGCAGTCTGAACAGCTTTGTTGTTTTCAGGTTTGTGTCAAAACTATGCCCATCAACTGACCATAAAACACATCAGTAAGGGTTGCAGAAATCATGGTTGGATTCAGAGATTTTGCACTGCTTTTACTGTGTCTGAAATGAGACTAATTTAATTTTAATAAAAACTAATTGCAAGTAATTTAATACCAATTGATTGTTAAGGGGATACATTTTGCAGTTTATCAAGTCTATAGAAATGTCGTATAATTAACTCAAAATGGCATAGGCAATAATGTAATTATAATCTTAACAACTTTAAACTTCCAAGCAATGTTTAAACAGTTAATTAAAATTTTAATAGATAGTGCTATATTACATGTCTATAGTGTTAATTGCTAAAAAATGCTAATCAATATTTGTTAAGTAATCCAATTAATTAATCTCACTTCTAGTATCTCTGGAGCTAAATAAGTAACTCCATAAATCTGACTTACAAGCTATATAAATACCTAGATATTCATTTGAGATAAATTAATAATCAATTACATACTAAAGGATTGCATGTTATTTATTAGAGGCAGAGGGCCAACTTGAAAGCAACCAGATTAATGTTTTATTGTTTTTTCATTTCTTAACACATTGTACAAAACTTAGCTAATTGATCTAACAACCTACTTCTGAGTACATTGCTTCAAAAGGTCTTTCATTCACTTTGGTATGTGGGATGTGCAGGTGCAAACTCAGAGCATCTTTCACGTGACCTTCAAAGCATATCATAACTGTAGGAGCACAGAATTTATCCCTTAAAACGAACAGACACAGGGGCTAGATTTCCAGTGCTGCTGATGTGAGGGGAAGTGCAGTTGTCTAGGAGCTCTCTGTGCTTCCATTTTGTCAAGTTACCATGTTTCTGGACACATTCCTGTTCTTCCTCTCCACCAGACTGCTCCAAGTCACAAAAATGAACCTTCCTAGCACCACAAGAGATTGCAAAAGCTGCTTTTGAAATAGCTACTTGTCTCCTCTGTGCTATTAAATCTTTATTATGGAAACCATTACCTTTGTCATTTCTTTGCTTGGCATAAAAATATGTTTTGAGATGGTAATTTATGAACGTAAAAAAGCTTTACCCTAAATGACACATCACCTTGTGCTTGCTAGTGAGCATTGGTAGCTGTTACTGACAGCTATTTTAACACACTTCCAATGAACCATGGTTAAATTACTGAACTCTGTTACTGCTTTTTTCCTCTCATCACTAAATTGTTTGCAACACACCAAATGCAGCTAAAATAACCTCTATCTGCTATCCCAATTAGGTACTTGCTCATTATTCCTAGGTCAGGTGTAGTTTGAGAACTCACCACGACAGAGACTCTCTCATCGGGTATGCCTGCAGTTCTCAGCATATTGTCAATATTTTCAGAAAACTACAGTTTCTAAATAGCATGGCATGACTTGGTTTTAATGGATTTGACAAAGCAGTACATCAGCACAAGAGTCGGGAGATATTTTGCAGGATCAATTTTTAAATAAATATGTTGTATAGTAGAAATGAAGACTTGCATGGATACAGATAGTAACACAGTAAGAGGGGTCATCTTAATTCTGAATTCCAGCGACAGTCACCATTCACACACTTCTCTTGAGGCTCAATGTTCAAGGACAGACATTTATGTCAACACAGCCTCCTCAGGTAAACAAGAACCCCTAAATTCAGATCAGGCTGAAGGGTTAAAGTACCTGTGATGGCAGTTTGCCATCCTGGTACTAGAGCATCGCAGCAAGAAGACAGCTTGACATTCACAAATTCACTTTAGCCTTCCATTCAGGTTTGTTTACTCTTAAACCTCTAAATCAGCTCAGTGCCCCAAAGGCACTCCAAAGTTTCCATGCTTTAGTTTTATTTGAAAGGAGAAGAACAAAAAAATAAATTAAAAAAGAAAACCTTCTTGCTTATTCCAGAGTTAAGAAAATAGATTACTGTAATACTTTTTTTTTTTTTTTTTAATTGCCCTTCAATGCTCAAAAGGTTAAAAAGAATTAGGGGTGGGAAATGAAAAGTAAAAGTGTGCCAAGGTGCAGCATTTAACACTGCCCACAGTATGGGGCATTTCAAAGTGCATGTTGTCCACATTGTATCAGAACTATTGCTCTTTCTTTGACAGCCTTTTCCAAAAATTGTGACAGTTTTCACTGTAAGCAAAACTGAAGGACAGAAACTTGATTCCATCATTTCATGGCTGTCAGCTCTACAGACAGGAAGGTATATTTTAGGACAACACACTTTTCAGCAGCTGCTTGCATGAATAGGAATACACTTCCATCATTAGTCATCTAACCTATATAATGTGACAACACCACTTACCACAGAAACTTAGAGCTTTGTGACAGTACCAAGAATTCAGAATTGCTCTTTATATAATTTGCATGTGTTGATTGCTTCAAGGAGACAATGTATTTGAACACCAATAATATTTGTCTTCCTCCGACCCTAATTACTAGACAAAGAAGAACTGAGATGCAATAAGTTTCCCAGCCTTCAGAACCTTGTGAGAAGCCACCACCAAGTCGGTTACCCCATTGCTGGCATCTCGTGACTGCCAGGCCTATTTCCTTTAAAAAGAAAAGCCAAAAAGGGCATCAATTTTAACACACACCTGAAAGGCAATAGATAAGCTCATAGAGCTTTAACTAGTCTATGACATAGCAACTATTCTGATGGTCAAGGGTCCAGCCCTCATTCCACCAATACACGGCCCGGTCCTTTCTGCAGCAACTACCACCCTTGCCCCAAGCACATCCCAGGGCTCACTGCATGGCTGTGCCCCTGGGATCCATCCTCCTCTCACATATCTGTGCCGAACAGGAATGACTCAACTCTAACTGTACACCAAAATTAAATTGTTTTGCTGAAGTCTCAATTACATGACATCAATCAAATACAGTAATGTACTGTTTGGGTTGATCCAGTTACATAAGAACACTGCAGCTGAAAGAAGTTTTGATGAAGAAACCCTGAGTACAAATGAATACTGGAGAATTAAGCTAGCAATTAAAGTTTACAGACTTGTCAGTATTTACCTTGTCATTTCTTAGCATTCATCATGAATCTATGACAGCCCGACAAAAACAGACCAAGCACTTAGGGATTTTCAGGTTTGACAGTCAGCACATAAAGTAATACTTAGATTGGTGGCATTTTCCAGACTGCTAGCCAAAAAAAAAAAAATAGTAAAAAGATGGTTTCAAGCATTGCCAGGTAAACTTCAGGTTGGGTCTCTGAAGCAGCATCTCCTGTTAACACTCACAGCTACTTTGCACTTAATGCTTGCACTGCATCTACTGCTGTAAGCTAGGTGTTTAACTATCTAATTAAAATGACTGTTAAAAAAAAAAAAACAACATCGCCAAAACAAAAAAAAAAAATTTAAAAACCAAAGCACGGAGGCCTCCAGAAAGGCTACTTTAAATAAATACTGTAGGTTCTTGAGAAATATCCTTGAGACTACATCCATACTGTCCAAGCTTGACGTTCTCCGTTCACAGCATTTAAACAGCTAAGAGAAGACTTTTAAAGGAACAAATGATACAGAATAAATGGACTTTACTTTGCAAGTCAATCAATATCTACATCTGAGTCATGCCTGTGAGAATCAATCAGTGCCAAAGCTCTGATAAATTTATGTTGCATCTCAGATACAAAATACAGTTAAAAGTCTGAAAACAATCCACACTGCTTCCCATGTGCTGCAGGGCTTTCTGTTTGTTTGTTTTCTAGCCAGTTATGCCAGAGATGCTGCAGGCCTACCAGAAATTTGTCAACAGCTGATGTATAATGAAAACATTTAATGCAGCATAAATACTCCTCTCCTCTTTTCCCCTCCTATCCTTAAGTAAAGTGACAAGCAAAACACCATTTTTCCTTTGTTGCATACAGATGAACAAAGACCGGTTCCAGCCAATTACTTTTTTGAAAAGCCTTGCAACCAGCTCCAGAGACTTCCCATCCGAAAACAGAGCTGACAGAGTTCAGCAGAACCACCCCAGGTGCCGCTGTAGAGTTCACAGCAGGTCACAGAAGTACAAGCTACAACCACTACAACATCGGGCACTTCACGATCTCCTCTGCAGACCGCTGACGGATGACCAGATTATACACACCCCATCTTACTGCAGTGTCAAAGTTGCAGTCCCAGCTGAATTCCTTCCTCACCTCAACTGTAAAGCAGTAGGAACAACAGATGATGAGAAATAACCACCTAGTTTCCAAGCAGCAGGTCTACTCTAGAGGGCATGCAGATTCCTACATTTTGCGCATGAACTACCACAGTGAATAGCTGCATTTATAGAAAATTTGAGACTCTACATACAGGGCACGGCATAAAAAAGTTGACAACTTTCTACTTTTTCTTTCTGATTCTCTTAATGGCTTTAAACTGCACAATAATTCCCATCCTTAGTGTTCTGAAAGAGATGGTACCTCAAGATACAGAGCTTCAAGAAATATTACACTGCCATTCAACAGATGTAACAAAGGCATTTACGGTTTGGATTTCATACTTTGTCACTCAGTGTACTTAAAGATAAAGCAGATGATTGAGAACACCTCAGCAGAAATTCCTCAGAAACACGTTATATGAAGAACATTGTACCTCTATTCAAGACCATATATCCAAGGATAACAAGTACAAACCCAGAAATTAAGGCTTCCCATTCCTACCACAGCTAGCTCTCCTGAGCCCACCCTGCTGTGGCAGAGAGCTTGGAGGTACCCATCAGAAGCACATGACAGAGAGCAGGATACTTGCTGGTCAGAGCTCCAAATGGCATCACAGGAGTCTGGGTTTCAGGCTTGTGAAGATGTATGACAAGTACATCTCTGTTTTTTGGACTTCAGGACCGCTGGGTACGTTCTCCACACTGCTCCAGCAATCCTGCTTCAGAGCCAGGATCTGAGCGTAGGTTGCCATGCCCCAAATGGTGCACATTTCACTTCCGGGGGAAAACCTTCCTAATCTTAACTAGACTGCTTCCAAATGGAGGCCTGCAAAACCAGGCTGCCTTTCAAAATATCACATCATGTGATTTAGAAACAGTCTGCCAATGTTTTTCATGCCTATGACCATCACATTAAAAAGTAATTTCAAAAAGGAGTTCAAGGTTCTTGTGACTTATAGATAGTCTTCTTTTAAGATAGCATAAGAAGAAGAAACGTTACAGAGACAGCTATGTAAATATAATTCATTCAATAAAAATGTAAATAAGATTCACGGAATATACTTAGAAACCTTTAAATATTTATTTTAAATGAAAGGGATTAAGTCCTCAAGGTAAGATTTGCTTCTAAACTTGTAAGACCAGTGTTGTTGAGGCTTCTGTGTTTCAGTTGTATTTTATTTGTGAAAGGATCAGTTCTTACAAGAAAACTACTTTAGCCTACTCTGGCATCTACTAACTGCTACTTTTTTATTTATTGTTAATGACTTCTGATTGTTACAATCCTGGTTTGGATTCCAATCAGCACGTTACAGAAAAAATGTTCAATATCTCATTACCAGTGTTTTCCAGCCCTAATCATTTCAACAAATATATTTGTCCCTTTGCATTCATACTTGGTTTACCTTGATAGCATCTANGGAGAACTTAAGGTGCAGTCTTGAACTTTCTTATTTAGATAACAGAAATCAATACTACTCACTGGAACCTTGAGGTACTGACAACATATAACAAAAGTTGTTTTACAACAGCAAAACTTAAAATGCATATTAATTGTACTTCCAATGATCAAATAGTGGAACTGTATTTGTACAATTCTGTCTAAGAAAAGAAGCTGGGGATTTTAGGAAATATATGTTGAGTGGGTAAGGATTTTTTTTCTGATTTTAGTAACACAATTTTAATAAAATAATCTGACATGGAAGTCAACAGTACTTCCTGCTACAGCTTAATCTGAAAAACAAACTGATAATGTGCCTTCTAATTCCAAAGTTTCATTGGAGAGTTGGGAAAAATAAAGGACTGACAGAATAATTGTAAGAAACAGATGAGGCAGGACGCTACCCAACAGATAAATTCACCTTGGGAAGATTTTTCAATTATAGCAAAGTTCTACTATTTTTTGCCCCTCAAAATATATTGTGGATAGATGCAACTAAGCAGTGAGATGTAACAAGATGTGTTATGAACAAAGATTCTCAATCATAATAATTTGTAACTAATGTCAACAAATAGGTGCACATTCAGTGGGATAAACAAAGGACAGAGATTAAATCCTTACAATCTGTTTTCCTGCATCTTACCAACCTATTCAGCTATGCAGCCGTAAAAACCTTTTTATGTAACGAAACCTTAAGATCTATACAGCATTTAGCTCAAAGCCATTGCAGCACTGCAAACACAGGAGCAACATGCTGACGAACTCAAGTTTGGAAATCACTTTTGTAGCACATCTCTACACCAGTTCAAGTCTGTTTCTAACAGAAACGGATAAGCACGGAAAGTGAATTGCAGTCATCAATCCCAGAAAAGAAAAAGACTTGAATCAGAACTTCAGTATCAGCAGGAGACACAGAATGCTGCAACCTAGCAGCTATGCTTCTCAGATGGTAATGAGAGACCTTAGAGGCTTTAGATACATGAAGCTTGAAGGCTGAGTCAAAAATAACCCGAAGCTTGTTATTAGCTGCATGGTCATAAACTGCTGGCCATCCAGTTCAGTGTTTGTGGGGTGGCTTTTCAAATAACGCATAGTACTGAGGCCAAAGTATGCCTGGTTTCCCCAGAAGTGCACTGCAATTAATTACACTTTTTACTCCAGATGCAACATAAGCACAAAGACTTTGGCCGAAAACACACAGAAGCTTTAAAATAATTATAGCAGCAGTACTGTTTATATATAGCATACTAGTCAAGTTAATGCTGGATTTTTTATTAAAAATGGTGTTTTCTGGAGAAGTATTAGCTGCATGAAATTAAAAGTAATTATGAACACATACAGAAAAATTAGATAGAATTTTGAAAACCACAAATAATGACCAGTCACAGAAGTCCCAAATCCCTTACTACGAAAGTGGAAATTCAGCAGGTTCCAGGAAACAAATGTGTCAGGTAAGCTTTTCTCATACTCCTTCTATGAGAAATACTTAATTTGCATTTGTTTCTTTGCTCTCTTGCTCAGAGGATAAACAAGGTTGCTAATTCATAAAATGAAATCATTAGAAGTTTGTATCACGGTGAATTAGCAGTACCTAATTCACTTGCAGCACATCTCCTAGTGGCACAAGTAAATTCAGCCTGGCTCAGTTCAATTCAGAAAATACATTACAGAAGGAAACACTAAAAAAATTTTTTGCTATCTTTCTCCAAAACCTATCTGATAAAAAGGCTGATCACAAGGTGCCTATCAGATTACATTTAGCTAGATACATGCAATCATTAAAGAGTTCATCTGGTCAGAAACTGACATAGAGTGGCACACACCGCACAGCTGTACACTCTTCTGCACAATATACAGCCCTATCTCTCTGCCACCTGTTCTGGTTAAGAGCCAAGTAGCAACCAAACAACAGGGGAATCAAAACCTGGAATAAAACAGATCCCAGCCAGATCCTGAGACTCGATCACTTCCAAACTCCAGCTGTTGTTGGGGCAACTGTTGTCACATGTCCCACCCCTCACAAGCTTCATGCTGTGCTGGTGAAATTAATTCTGCACCCGATAGAACAGCTGGCACAGCCCCAGGCATGGAGTGAAGTGGGGGCTGGATTCTCACCTGGTGCAAAGCTGCACACTTCTGTCAACTCTCTTCAAGTCTTGACAGTCTGTAGCATCTGAAACACTGGACCACGCTCCAAGAAAACCGTAATTCAGATTTATGAGAAGACATTTTGTATCCAATATAATTGATTACCTACTGTAATGTGAACAGAACCTAATTTGTACTAATGAACCCTATGCATAATACAGCAAAGCATTTAATAATATGGGAACCACAAAATGCCAAGCCAGATGTCATCGATAGTGATAACAACTTTCCCAGATGGCTACGTCTCCTCTCGCTTTTTGTCGTCTTCAGGTTTGAGAAGATGGCATTTAACACAGGAGATAGCTCTGATATTCCACGTCTGTTAGTTTTGTGCCATCACAGTCTGTGTACTCTACCAACTTGCTATCCTATTACAGTTATTGTTATAGTATGGAAATGCCTGTCTGCTCTGGCAAATTTTGATAAATGTAACATCAGATTAAAAATAATACAACCACACAAGCAGAATCTAATCAAGATTGAAACTAACACATCTCTTTGGGTCTTTTACAGAAGAAAAACAAGATTAAAACTCTAAATTTTAAAATATTCAGTTATGGAATTGGTGTGGAAATAAAACAATACACATACATTACGCCAATAAAAAAGTGTCTTGGCAGAAAAAAAAAATGACGATTTTAAAAAATATTCCATCTTTTCAATTGATGCACTTTTTACATACTAGGACCAGTGATAAAATTAACAAACCATAGATTCTTTCACATAAAACAGTAATCATCATGAAGGTTAACTGCGAATTGCATGCATTTGTAATAGGAATATTCCTTTGTACCCTAATTTGTTAAGAACACAAAGCATTTTCCTAAACATCAGGGTGTACTGTAATAGGACACAGAACTGCTCAAAATATAAGAGCTGAAATTCAGCATTATTTGCCAGAATGCAAATCTAAATTCAAGTCAGTAAGAGCCTGTAACACAGATCAGTGTGGTTATTTTGGTGAGTTCATTACCAAACATTTACTCACTCAAACAATTATTTTTACAAAAAGTCTTGCATACAATCTTTCCTACATATCCTGTATCATTCTTAGTGAAAATCATACAAAGTAGGTTGTGAAAAGATATTCTCCTGTTTTAACAGGCTTCACCAAATTTCAAAACTAAAATATAAAGGAAAACGTCTAGGACTGGGTAGGAGATGAGGCATCGTTGTTAATGAAGAAAAGACAAGTATTTAAATTGAGAAGGCAGCTTGATGCTTTCTATGCAAGCTGAATAGGAGAACATAATAGGAAAATAGAGCAGCTATCAGACAAGATAAATAGGAATACATCAACAGGGACTGTACAGAATTAGAATGGTGCAGCAAGAGAAGCAAAGTCTTTAGAAGAATATACTAAATTTTTTACTTTGCATTATAATGTCATCTTAGAAACAGATGGCAAAATGCCACTAGAGCAGGAAGATGTCAAGAAATTATAGTGTCAGCAGCTATATAAAGAGCTAAAAGATGCTTCAGACTACCTTGTATTTGTTATTTGTAAGGCCATGCTCTACATATTCTTAAAATAATTTCATCTATGCAAACAAAACAAGCAAGCAAAGAAACCACAAACTCTTGTCTAGGCCACCAGTCGCTTTCAGAAAAGGAGTCTGAGTTCAGAATCAACCCAGATGCAGAAAGCCAGGATCAAGAGGGTGATTTTTAATGTCACAACGAAGCAGTATTGTCATAGCTCCTTAAATAGCCATACACAGTTCAATGCATGTTTACAGTTGTTTATTAAATTTATCATGACTAATTAGGAATTGATAGGAAGTGGTAGTAGGGACTGATTCGAGTAAACATTTTAACGGTGAAGGCCACCATCGTTATTATTAATACGTCCTTTGTGATCTCTAATGTGTTGAAAACAAACTACTGTGTGGGTCTAATAGCATACAGGGATTTATAATGCTTTGTAAAAGATAACTTACACAGCGCCATAACTCTCAAATCATTAAAAGGCCTTCCTTACATTTCTAGGCAGGTCCAAAATGCTTGTTTTTCAGGGAATAGCTCTTAGCGTCATGCATTTGGAATTCATTTATATTAAACGGGGGAGAAGGAAGGAAGAAACAAAATGTGAGCAAGAAGGGGAAAATGCAAGCAGCTACATATGGTAAAGGAGTACTGAATATCTAGACTACATTTCAAGGGAGGACAAATTTGAAGAAATTGATGCAGGCAAGAGAGGGGGAAAAAATGGAAGGACAGAGGGAGAGCTCCCAATAGGCAAAGGACAGAGGGAGAGCTCCCAACAGGCAAAAGACAGAGGGAGAGCTCCCAATAGGCATCCTGCCTAATATGTCAGGGCTGTGTATCCAGATGCCAAACTAACTGTGGAGGCTGCTCTGAGAGGCCTCAGGAATAAAGCTGTCCCTTCTCACTTCCATACTCAGGGTACGTCTCTGAGAAATCCTACACAACACAGAACTTCAGCCAGGCATAGCCCGAGCTCATGCATTTCTTTTTTTCTGCTTGTTCTTTGTGACTTAGTTTCCAACTGTGTACAACCAAGAGTTTAACCAGGGCTTTCTCAGAAACAGTCACATTGAAGCTTGAGTCGTCTTTAAAATTAACTGAATCTCTAGTAAGACAAAACAAAAAAAAATTGCTTTAAATTGAGTTTTACATGCATCAAGGCCCTTGGTTCTAAAGCCTGTATTGCAGTGCTGAAATGTATCAAATTGTGGCACATCTCTGAATGAGTGCCAGGAGATGCACCAAAGGTCAGCATCATGGGCTCGGTGCTGGCTGGGGAGATGCAGAAAAGGGCAACCCACAGCATCAGTCACAGCCATCTCCTACAATTTATGTCTAGTAAGAAAACAGTACAAGCTCATTAAAGATAAGTGCTGTAAAAAAAAAAATTAATCAGATCAACAGCATAATAAATTAATTTTATTTTCCAATAGTCTGCATTTCTATTTTTTTTTTTTTTGTATTTACGTATTTTATGTATTTGTATTTAAACTAGCTAGAAGTCCTTAATTCCCATCTGCCTTCAGAAGGATGGATGTCTCAAACCGCAGGGGAATCTGCAAAAATGAAGTTAGAGGTGATATTTTGCTGACTTTAGCAAATAGTATTTTCTGACAACTGACACAGGTGAACTCTCTAACTTAAACATTTTTCCACGTATGATATGGAGACTATTAGATCATTTGGGTAATAAAATACAGATCTTTGTCTAGATCAGTTATTTTAAGGATATAGCAGAGAGAACATATATTTCAATTTATTCCCAGAGGCAGTAAAAGCAGCCATAAAGCAATCAGAAAGCAGGTAAAGTATGACTCTTATGGCAGGATAAATGAATGATAATTAGGCAACAAAACAGGAGGCATAAGTATCTTTGTTTCCCTGTGCCATCAAGCCTCTAGGTTTACACATTTTGCTGACAATAATGAAGAATTTGGGTAATTATTAGCAGTGTCACTGCCAAAACTGGTTTATTTTGCTCATTTAAACCAATCATTACATCTAGTAATGACTCACCAAGGCAATAAATATTATGGAAAGAGGGGCTATGCTAAAGCAAAAACAGGTCTTTTGAGTTCAAGATCTCCAAACAACCTATTTAAATCAAAGTTTCCATAATAAGTAGGAAATGAGAACACAAAACATTTCAAATAGTCATTAAAAAAAACAATAAAGTCACTCTGGCAGATATTGACAGCTCACTCATGAAACAAAGTTTTAAGGAAGACATTTAGACCCTTTACACAAGAGCTGATTTAGCAAGTGCTGTATAATATATAGAGTGCTGCAGAAGGACGGAGCCTTCTCCTAATACCTGCACTAAGTGCAAATTCATATTCATCTGCACTAAACACATTCATAACAGTTCCCATCTGTTCTCGTGCTAACACTGTCTCTTGGTGTACCCAGGTCTTTTCTCCCTCCAGCAAGGAGGAGGCAGCAGCATGTGCTGGTCTGGCACCAACTAGAGGCTAAGACAGCAGAGCTGTCAAGAACGAGACAGTGGGACTGCCCTGAGCTGTCTAACATGCTTTATAACCTCAGAGTTTTCCCATAAAACCAGGGTATCAGATCTTCTTTATCTCAATTATGGTTAATCCAATGCATTGTTCTGTGGGTAAAATCATAGACATTTTACTGTATGACTTTCTTCAGCACTTGTTCTAAACTTTTGCAGACTGCTGTAGTCAGACTAGTGGTTTTGGGTCATAGACTTGAATTAGATGCTACAGTTGCTGTTTTTCAGTTATGTTCTACTGTACTCGAAAACCTTTGCTACCAAAGTATGCATGAAAGCAAACTTCTGCATCAGCTCTTTCAGAGGGATTCCACCACTCAGCAGATTGTTCTAGTTGTAGAATTTCACCACTGTCTTAGACATCTTTACTACATCTAGAATATAAAGACTAAAGTGATTTATTTCTTTTTAATATAAATGAATTAATTGCAGCATCCTTCCTTATCAACTTCAAAAACAAACAAATAAAGCAGGTAAATATATTTTTAGAGTGTTTCTAACAATCAAGGCCAAAAAGGTGAAAAACACAGAGACCTTCCATTTTGTAATTCAGCCAAAATGTTGTACAATATATTTAAAGTGTTGTAGCTGGGCACAGAAGGCATTCTAGGGAACAAAAGCTTTTGAAAAAGTAATTTGCACTGTATTTCACAATATAATGAAGACACTTATTTGTGTTGATGTCTTCAAGACCACAGAACCACAGAACATGTCTTACATATAATTGCATCCAAATCCTCCTTCCCTTGCTTTTTTTTTTTTTTTTGTAGTAAAGAGTAATAATTTCTCCTATACAGCAGCTTGTATGAATTTGCCTCTGAAATCTGTGAATCTGTATCAAACATACCACTGAGGACAGTGTTGATCCCTGTCTACTCTGCCATCCAGTCAGTCACTAATGTCAGTACAGCTGGTGAAACTGAGGATGTGGTATCCTCTATAAAAGAGAAAGGAATGTTCTGGCAAGACTGTCATCTTTGCATTACTGTGACTCTTTCCCAATGCAGCATTATCTAACACATAAAAAATTTGACAAAATATATATATTAAATTTTCATTATTAATGTCATTGCATATTTCAGCTTTTCTCAATAAGAGCTGTCTATGTCAATACTGTGCAAATGGTCTTTAAGAATTTTTGTTGAGTAGCCCAAAATGAGCTACACTTGTACCTTACTCCACTCAATTACCCAAGGTGCACTATTAATACAGCTGTAACCTGCTGATGCCTCAGCTGCCTCCTAGGAGCACACAGAGACTTCAATGCCTTCCCTATATATTTGATCTAATCTTTAAATAATAACATTGTTTTAATTTCTCTAATTTTACTAATTGAACAGATCTCATCCTTACTCAAGAGTGTTACTTGTCCAGAAAGGAGATGAGTTCACAAGAAATAAACTTTTGGAAGATTCATTGCTTGATGGATAATCTTTGCCACAAAGCAAGCTACACAGTTAACATGCATGCAGCCAGAATATAACAATTTAATACTACAGTAGCTTCTCAGAAAATAAAATCCAGACTCTGAATAACATTCTAGAAATGAGTGAGAACAGAATTTCATAAACAGAACAATTGCTCAAAACTTTATCTCCACAGCAATCTAGTTTCATCACCTATGTACAAGTTTTTTTGCACAGTAAGTCCATATTTATGAAATCAATCCCATTAAAATTTAGATCAGTAGGGAAAATTCTGAGCAACCTAAACAAACTTTGAGGCTAGCCTTCTGTGATCGACCATTTATCATGACTGCTTTACACAGAAAATCAGTAAATGCTAAAGTCATCTAAATACAACAGCAAGGCTGCAGCCACCTTGCAATATCAGGTGTCCAAGAGCAAGTGAAAATTTCTTCAGCTCTTTCCAAATTCTTTCCACAATTCTTCTCAGTGCAAGTGAATTTGATTATAATATTGTGACTGGAGACAAAGGAAAATGTCTGCATATCTCTGTCAACTCATAATAAAAATATCTACACACGTTACTATAATAACAATATGAATATATATAAATAAAAATGTACATACATGTTACTATAGTAGACAGCCATTAAAAGGATGTAGCACCTTAAATGAGGTCAGATTAGCAAAAAGGTTTTGAAGAACATTATTAAAATGGAGTATTAAAGGTAAAACAAACAGTAAGAAATTACTAGGTCTAGCTGGTATTTACCTATGAATTCTAATACAAGACTGTTGAACTATTGACTACAATGGGAAGATCATTGTTTAAGCTATCCACAGCATTAAATGGCATTGTACCAAACTATTAATGTCTGATGGCATTATACCAAACTTAAAAAAGCCTTTTTATTAGAGAGATATTGAACAATCTTCATTGCTCGTCATATTTATAAATGGCTATGTACATACTATTATGTACATAATAGTATGACAGAGCTTGCAAACAAAGCAATGCTTCTGTTCTTTATAAAAAAAATAGGATGTAATTTAAATTTTTGTGTATTAGGTTTTTTTCTTATTATTGTAATTACAACTGTCACCTCACTGAAGAGGTGCAAGAAGAAACATGACTTTACAATACAATAGCAAGTGAAAATTAATGTAAATAAAATCAGACTAATTGCTTCGTCAAGACCTAGCTTCCAACTTTGCATAAAAAGTGATGGACCTAACATGTATTTGAAAACAGACTCAAGAGTCCCAAACTCACTATTTTAGCGGCTGTCAAAATGTCACACATTATATTATCAATTACGAAAGAAATGGGGAATGAAACCAGAAGTATCATTAGGTTTCTCACTGTGGTGTGCTCATATATCAAATAGCATATATAGCTTAGGTCAGTCATACTCAAAGATTACAGTGTAGAAGAACAGAGTGCAGAAGAATTCAGAACAAGGAATCTGATCAGAGGAATGGTATGCTTTTCATAGAAAGAAAACTACACACAGTAATTTTGGAAAACAAGTGGCTGAAAGGAAATACGATAGAGGTCTATAAAACGATGAGTAGTATGGAGATAGTGAATAGGCAATGATTTTTCATTATTTGCCATTATTCAAGACATAAGCGGTATAAAATGAAATTATGAGCAAGCAGTTCAAAACAACCAAGAAGAAGGACTTTTTCTTCACAACTCATAATTAAATCATACAGCTCATTACCCCAGCATGATGCTTCTGCCAAGAGTATAAATTTTTTCAAAAGGAATTAGATAAATTCCTGGAGGGTCTGTCCATCTTCAAAGCTCAAGAAGCAACTGCTCCGTGTATTACTGGTGCTGAAGGGATATAATAAAAAAGGCCCAGTCTGCAGATACATTTACAGACGTATCACGGCTTGTCATCTGCTGCTGCCCACACCACGGCAGGATGCTGTGCAAGGGCTCCCCCACTGATGCAGATCTTACATTCTCCTCAAGTAATCCTATAACCACATGGCAGGCCCTTAAATCTCACATCTTGTATGAAGAAGGATAGGGAAAGTAGTCAAGCTTTGCAGTGATCTGATTGATTTCTGGGACTCTTAGATTGTTCTAGATATACAGAATATATGACTTTCACTCAGAGTTGTCACTTTTCCAACAATACAACGTTGCTTATGGAAGCTCCCTTCAGCAGATTTAGGATGGCATCAAGTTTGCAAGGAGTTTGACATTTAACCTAACGTTCTAAAAACTTAAATACCTGCTTGTTAAGTATCTTAAATATAACACAAATTTTGCTGCAATCTGAATGAAACACTTTGTACAAACTGAAAATGGGTTGCAAAGGCAAGTAAAACCACTATTCTCATTTTATGAATGTATGTACAATCTAAATTTTTACAAATTTATCAACAAAATTGGAAATTCCTTCATTTGTAGATAAGATGGTATTTGAGAAAAACAAATGCTCAACTTGAAAATTACAATGAACCCATCCTCCATTAAGTGAAAATACAGTTCACTGCTTAATTTTACGACATTAAAGTTCATGGAGATAGGTTTCCTA
>WBMW01004035.1:801914-831113 GCA_013396635.1 Penelope pileata | reverse complement strand
AAAAAAAAAAAAAATTCTCTTGTCTGGCAGCAGAACTGCTTCTGTTGCAATCAGGGCTACAGGAACAGACCATTATGCACCAATATGACAAAACCCAACTAACAGCACAAGATCACAAAGTAATTTGCTACAGCTACAGACCAGAAGCCTAGATGGCAGAGCTATCAGTCTCAAGACAAATACAGCGTAGGATGAAACTGATGAATCTATAACCAATAATATTTCACTCCATTTTAGCTCCTGCTGCCACTGCTGCACTGATAATCTCCTCCCAAAACATCAGCTGCAGGAATACCGTGCATCTGACGAGGCACTACTGAACCACAAATATATCAGCTACATGGAAAGGCTGACTGGGCTGTCAACTTCTGCCAATTGAATGAATGGAAAACGGAAAAGAAACATGATAGGAGAAGGAAATAAAATGTTTGCTTTAGTATGGTCCCTGTAGCACTTCTCTTAAGAGGCTTTTATTCTGATGACCCAATTATTGATAGCAGATCTTGGGAGCTCCAGAAACGGAGATTAATTCTGGGAATTTTCTGCCTCAGATTTCCTGTTCTATTTTCACTTCCTTTTCCCCCCCACATTTCTAGTCAACTACTTCGGTGTTTCTGTCAATGACAAAGAGATTAAAATAAACTAGAGTGTCTATTTTCCAAACTCACTTTGATACGAGATGATGGTAAGTACTCCCAGAAAGAGAAATCTACCACATTGATTAATTAATGTACTCATTCATTAAGTGACTGACTGATCCAACAAAGAAAAGATTTATACTGTCCTCATTGTAATGATATTCCCTGCAGTTTGCCTGCTGTTGAGGATACTCAGCAAGGTTAGGGAAATCACACAAAATATAGTCAACATCCATCCAAAAACAAGGCTGAGATTAAAACAAAAAAAAAAAAAAAAACACAAATTCACAGATTCCCAATAGACTCTTTAATTCATTAGTGTCTAAAACTCTAGAACACCTTCTAATAGTTTTTTTGCTTCTTATGTTAGCTCAACATCAGCGATGTATTGAACTCAGACATGGTAACTGCCCCGATGGGGTATTAGGAAAAAAAAATGCCTAGAAAGTCTAATTAGGCATTTTAAAATAATTTCCTATGAGCTTTTATGATCAAACAACACAGCATAAAACAAATATTTAAAACTTATCTTAAAACATAGCCACCGTGATAAGCATAATTTGGAAATCTTTAATGAATTCACCTCAATTAGCCTTTAATTAAATAGCTCATTAAAAACTGATTTGATTATTGCTCCTGAAGAAATCCTTGTTCAACTGTTACGATAGAAAAGGAAGTCAATGAAGGTAAGATTAAGCACGTTTTGGAACAATCTGAAAGTCATACTGTTACAGGGGAAAACTCCCTCAACTTCTTACAACATCCAACACAAGATAAACTACGCACATGACAGATAAGCCCTAGAAAAGTAAAGGTTGGTTTGTTTTACTCATAATTCTATTCAGGAAGATAACAGAACTGGTAATCCATTTTGAATAATTCAGCTCTCTTCAGAACTGCCTACTACTAATCCTGGTCTAAATCTATACTTTCAGAAAAACAGCTGTTATATTTAACCAGTCTTTTCAGTGGAAAAGCTACCTTACAAATTCCCATACACACAAATACAGACCCACATAGCCATTCCACAGAGCAAACGCATTCAAGGCTGCTTGGAAAATATTACGCAATACCAAATGCTAGCTATGCACAAGAGAAGAGCCATCATGGCTTAAGGATATGGGCAGGGAAAGTTTAGTACAGAGGTATATTGCTTTTTGTTAAACTAATTGATGGGATCCATGAAAAAAAATCCCTAATTGCCTACATGCTACTTCAGTTGATCTAACAAAATATTGTTTTCCTCCATAAAATTCACTTCAAGTAAAGCTGTTTTACACTGTTTTGTGTCAAATTAACATGAAAACTTAGGTTAGCTCTAAGTGAGACAGAGTTAAGACCCAGAGGGAGGAACACAAAGAGTAGGGATGGGCTGGGAGCAGAAAAGATGAAAGTATAAATAGATCTTGATATGCTACTTTAATAAGTAGCATTTTTTTCCTTTTCCAGTGGGAAGGAAATTAAGGCAGGAACAAGATTGTCATATTGGCATGGCCTTGTGTCAGGAATGGTGTTTTACTGTATTATCTGAACAGGTCACTGAACAGTAAGGACTTGAAATTGTCTAAATCTAAGCCACATTCTGTCACTCACGTATGTTACAAAGTGTATAGAGCCAACAAAATCATTCTACAATCACAGAAAAATAGCTTAGGAGCAGTTTTTGCCTGTAAACTCCTGCCTGCTGGCTTTAGGCAGGGTCTTTACTTCCCACTGAGCTGTTAAGCTCCTCCAGAAAGGTCAGGAAGAGACCAGCCTCAGAAAAAGAGCTGACAACAATTCAAATGCTTCAAGTGCATAAAAAAGTACCATTATTAGCATATAAATCCAATACAATGCAAGAGTAAACACTAATAATATTGTTGCAAATATTAATAATTTAAATCCAATAGAACAAGCATCTGAAGAATGCATACATACGTTATAAACACCGCTAATTTAGTCGAGCCTAAAAATACATTTTTTAAATATTTTGTTTCATTCCATCAATGATTAATACATATGGATAGACGCTTAACAACTTATTCATATGGAAACAAGCAGTGACATTCCAGGCCCTCTAAGCAATCAATAACTTTTAACCACAATCTGCATTTTCTTTTCTGTATATTGGAATTCACAAGGGCTCTCACAGGCTCTCAGAGACTAGGGAAATAAATGTATTATAGTAACTATCAAAGACTGTTAAGCACAAACATAACACCTCTGACTCAGAAAATCCATGGATCCTAGCAGGCTCACGAAAAAAGCAGAGCAAGTCCCAGTGCATTACTCTTACCCCACACCCCACAACTGGCCTCATAGCTGTGGAGAGACATACGGTTCATTTGGTGTTTAAAATAAAAACAAGTGCTAAATATTGTATTTGAGCAAAGAAAAATAAAAGTGATTGATTGAAAACATGCACTATTTCAAGGCTGATGGTGAGCGCAATGGCACAGATGAACCTGTCCTATGGGGCTCTTGGAAAGCACAGGAACCATTCTCACTGCTCCAGCTCAGTGCTCCACTAGCACTACCTCCACCATTGGCTGCTGACAGGAAAGACATTCACACGTATGGCCCCTGACACTTCACTGCACAAGCAGCGAGCTGTCACATCCTCAGAAGTGCCTTCCTTCTCATCAAGGCCAAGTCTAATGCAACCAACAGATCGTGCTGCCCACAAAGCTCACCTTCCCTGTCCTCTCCTCCTCCTCCTGCATTCAGGAGACATCCAAGAGCATGCAGAAGGCAGCATCATTTCACAGTAATGTAGACTCTATTCTGCAATGATTTCGCAAAGTGCACTCTTTTAGGGAGGGAGGGTCATTGTTTTATAGTACATTGCATATCTTTGATATTTTCCTCTCTTAGAAGACCTTCAGGAAGATGCGTCAGCAATTCACACTGTAAGTAAGAAAGGAAGTGGATTATTAACATTAGACAATTTCCTGCTGCCTGGGTAGGCTTGACACAATAAGATGCGAAGTGACAGACATTCACGTACTTGACCATGAGATTGAACTCAGTCATTCAGACATGGACCCAGATTTACTTTCTGACCACTTCACAAATCACATTACCATAAATTACTGAAATCTCATCAACAATGAAACACTTTATGAAAAGAAATACAAAGCATAGGTCACAGTCAAGCTGATTCTAATGAGTATTCCCCTTTCCAATAACAAAAAATGTAGATTACAACTTGCCCTTCACTGAACGCACTTCAGACAGAGACTGTTACAAGGCTGAACGCCACCACCATTGGCTACAACAGACTCCTCCAAAACTGTGTCCCTGATTAATTAGTGATCTTAACTCATATTTAACCGTACTTGCAATTCTAAAGAACTGAAGTCAGCTGTGCTGATGGCAAATTCATGCTGAGAGGCTTTTTAACCCTCTGTCCCCCACTCAGAAAAAAACCCTGAACAGACTGAGGAAAAAAATAAAAATCACTGCACAGAAATGACTTTAAGAGGAAAAATGAGAAGTGAAGGAATATTCTTGGCTCTGCTATGGCATAGGACAATATACAACAGCCTTATTTTGCCACCTTAACACTGAATGAGCAAGATGACAATCAAAATATCTGATAAAGCAGGAGAGCCATGGATCAATAACCAGACGCTGCGAGAGAACCTATATTAACCTTAGGAAGTGAGACAAAACCTCTATCTACAGCTCTCCAAACTCAAACCTAAGGGGAAAAATAGGCAGAAAATAAAGTAAGTTTCCACTACACTTAAATTTACTACACTTTTTCTTTTCATAATCTTTTAAATACATTTTAAAATCTATAAATTTATCAAATTCCTTTCATATAATGCACTCAATAAAACACATCTGCTTCTCTGTTCATGCAGTGTGACCATTTTGACTCTACCACCATCCCCAAACACACCTTTTTCTGTCAGAGTTTTGTCCATGAGGATTTTGGATACTTGAACCTTATATTCAAGCATTCTATATCCCAAACAGAAACAGCAGCTTTTGCAAGGGAGGTGCTTTCATGATTACATTTCACTCCAATCTGTTTTGTGCATGAGGCCATGCCCAGAATAGAGGCTGGTATAAGGTGTGCAGTGTTTGGGGTGTGAGAGTTGTAGCCTTAAGTTGGAGAAAACAGGTAGAAAAAAATTGAAAAATGGTTTCTGGCCCAGGTGGGATTTGGAAGGTTACCGCAGTACGCTGAGGGGTGGAGGCATGGGACAGAATTGATGTTCCTTGAGGAATTTTCCTTCTGCTTCCTCTCTTTAGTATGTGATACATAGAATCTCTAAATAACCTCCATTAAATCTACTTGCTCTTTGTAGCTACATTGTTACGGTTCCAGATTAATAAAGAGCCTATCCCCATTCAGCAGCACAATTAGCGCAGGTCTTGGGCGCTGCCTTCCTTAGAAGCCAGTCCTGCTTTGCATGGAAAGTAAAGGGGCAGGAGCTAGCAGACAGTCTAAGTAGGAGCTGTGCTCATTATTAATAACAGGGAGCGAGCACTTTAGGAGGAGACATATAGCTGGACTGGGAACTCACTAAATGTTTCCAGTTCTTCTGCACTTTCTGATAATATACTGCATATCCTGCTCAAGAAGTGACCTAAGTGACATGAAATATAATTTGGTGGATAGAGGGGAACATACAGAAGCACGCTCCATGGTTTTAAGTCTCCCATTATAGGAGAAATCATGCGCAATCTGCCTATTATATCTTCTCTCTATTAAAAAAGAAAAAAAGTGTAGCCTCCCACTTATGTGTGGTAAGGGCATGATCCAAGAAGCCCAGCCTTCATTATCCCCAAACTACTTTTAAAATAACTTGAGAAATTTTATATGTTTCTAGATAGACTACATAGTTTTCAACATGTAGATAAAAGTGAACTGAATTCCTGTGAAAAACTGTGAGGAATTGCTGCACTGACTTTCACCCATTTCTTCACCCACTCTTTCAGCCATTTCAGAACAAAACCTACACCAAGCTTCCATCTGTGCTCTGAAAGTGATACTGGAGAACTCTCTCCTTTCCCACGTCATTCTCATCTCCCATTTCATCTTTTTTGCCCTGAATCCTCATAAACAATAGGGACTAGATTTGAATTTAGAATTGTAAGTACTTAAATTTCCTTCTTTCATAAATTTTGCTTATCTGGGTTTTTGTTCTGTTTTTGATGTTCATGCGATTCAGAAAAACCATAAAGAAGCAACCAATGATTACAATTCTTGATGAAAATCCAAACTAAATGTCTACTGCATTGGTATTATTTTTCATACCAAACTAAATGGCAGCCATAGTATTTTTTGCCACATCATATGAACTAAAGTATTAAGTTTTCTCCTGGAGTGAATTAGTGACATTTCCTTGACATGAGGGGAGGTTCCTTATACCTGAGCCTGGAGTTGGGTCTCACATTTTTCAGAACAGTGCAACTAAGCCTGTGCTGTGTTTTGGGAAGCTTGTATACAAGAGGCAGTTGCCATTTTGTGAGGGAAAAAAAATCAATATAGTATGGAACAATATAGTGTGGAGACTCGCACATTCTCTAGTTATTGAGGTTTTATACCTCTTCTCTTTTCTACTTCTTCTGAAATTGCTCCCACTTGCACCATAATATTCTTCACGACACAAAAAATTATATTCCTTTTCCCCAAAGTTCTGTTTAGTAGTAAACATCTCCAATAGTTCTTCAGTTTTGAGAAAAATACAGCACCTAACTGACACATCCTGGTTAAAATATGTCATGATCAAAGATTAAGTCCTCATCATGAAATGGCAGTTCTTTGTAAGATGCTTAAGAGGATAAAACTTTTGTGCGACAGATGTCACAATAAAACAAAGTAAAACTGTAGGATCCAGGAAAATATAACAGTCTTTTTTACTTCTCGTCAGTGATGATAAACAGGGGGGAGGAAAGGGAAATAACTTATATGCACTTATCTTGACACATCACTTTTGGTGCATACAACACTTTAAGCAGTCAAAATTGAAAAAAAAATCTTATCAGGCCTGCATCAAATGGATTTGTCAACGTTGAGTTGAGTTATATTACAAATTACTGTTGCATATTAATACATCTCTTGAGATTTACTTGTGCATCTGCGAGCCTCAAGAAGAGAAATATTTTACCTTCATCATCATTCAACTCATAGCATAACAACACTGCTTTTGCTACACTTCACCATCCCCAACTTTTACTGCCTAACCACTGCATTTACGTCGTTTTTCATATCAACAAGGTAAGGCTACTGAAATTAAAAACAAGGCAAGAAAGCAGAAGAAACTGGGTAAGCCTGGAGGGTAAAAAATATGCCACACCAACAGGAAGCTCATCTAAGTACATGCACTTCATTTAAAAAAAGGCATGTGATTCCCTGAGTCTTAGAGCCCAACTTTTCACCAAATGCTCAGTAAGTGCCATTAAACAAACCCAGGTCTGGCAGCCTGTTGGAATCCAGGTGTTCCGTTCTGCTTTGTTGACATGCAAGTGAAACCTTCAAACACAAACTTAGCAAGTTCATTTCTAATGCACAAAATTAAAGTTACACAAATATTAGCTAAGTTCATACATACAGGTTATGATATCAACGTGCAAGCAATGAAAAATTACAATACCTACTTCCAAAAGTATATGCTTTAAAACCTCTGTACAGTAAAAGTAATGAAAACATTTGATTTCAGTGTAATACATTAGAACTCTGATGCCTGACATTTCAAAGACTAAATTTCTTGCTTGCCTATATTTCTCTTTCCCAGAATTACATTTTATAGTGTTTTCACACCTCTGCTCCTACAGTGGAAGCACTGGCTTTCGCCCTATTTTGCAGAAAGATGCAAGATGCTCTTTCATGTCACAAAACATATCTTGAGTTTTCTCCTATACACGCCATAGTGAAGACACACTACCTTAAGAATACTCAGCAAATTTCCTCATCATCAAGCCCCTAAGAAAAAAATGCTTCTAGTCTGAATATTTAAAAAAAGAAAAAACAAAAACAGCTTAACAAGAAAGAAACAAAAACCCTCCCACATTCCTTTTTGCCATTATAGCTATGATCCACACAGGAACACTGAAGGCAGAGGAAGTAAGTTACTTTATTTGCACACACAAATCAACAGTAGTGGAAGGAAAAGCCTCCTAGAGTCCCCTGTCTTCTTAAACAACTCACTCACTCAATACAAATCAAGCATTTTCCAGCACTTGAACAGGCCCCATTAGACCTTGTTGTAGTTTGAATGCTGAGAAATGCAGCTTTGGTCAACTTATTTGCAGTGATTTACACATATTTTGTTTCCTGATGTACATTGTTCCTGGCGCCCATGTGAAGCAAGGCAAGGCAGATATCCAATAGCTCCTTCTCTTTTTAAATATTGCTAGTCATTAACTGAAGGATTAGATTTCTAGTTCTGAAATGGCTTCATTTTTAAAACCTTTGAGTGTTCAGACCCCATGCTTAGAGCATGGTTTTACTTGCTAGGAAACAGATGTGAAAAGAAAACATCAACAACCCAAGGACTGGACTGACTTTTAAAATATTAATGGAGTATTAACAGATACATTCCCCAGGCATGACTGAACTGCGTTTTTCATATAATTCTATAGACCAGAAAACAAATAACCAACGTTATGTGCTCCTTTAATTTCAACCAAACGTAGAGCAGCCTTAGAGCTGCCAGTGTTTGTCCAGCTCCTGCAAAGCAGGGCTCAGTAGTCTTGCCATTTTTTCTCCTTCTTCTGGGTTTGTATCTCATAAATAGGGCCAGGAGAGTCTCAAGAATTACTCCACCAGTACAGTAATATTTCATTGTCTCATGTAGGAACTTCCTATGCATTCCTACCCCAACTACATGAGCAAGGAGTAAAACAGACCACCCCTTGGTCCGCAGTTTGGGAAGTGTGTGAAATAGCTTTCACCAGTGCCAAAGCACAGCAGAGACTTCATTCAGCAGTTAGGGTGTCAGAGCAAAGCTTTCTTAGATTTGTATCTCATTTGAAGAAACAGACAACTTCAATTTAGCAAAAGAAAAGTGTCTTCATAAAATTACCTCAAGTAATAGAACACTTATTATGCAGTGATGTGTTTTCAAAATCTTACCTTTAATTTCAGCAGTTTTCCAAACTAGGCAAAACATCCCTTTCCACTCTTCAAAGCAGGCTGCTTCACCTCCTCTTGCAAGCCATGAAAAGCACACTCGTAGCCCCTAGAAAATTTTACACAAAAATGCACTTCAGAGGAATTCGAGTTTATAACGCTTTCTGACATTCCACATGAGAAAACGTAAGAGATCTCCCCCAAACCTGAGACAATCTTATGTAAATCATGAGAGTTTCCTTGAAACCTGAGCTACTTGAACTTATAGTTACAGGCAGGATCACAATTCTGATTTGAAATATAATTGCCAGTGTGCAAAACCAGCTTTATCATTAGCGTGAGAGCAACAACTACAAAATCTACTCAGAATCTTTTTAAACTCAACACAAACAAGATTTAATAAACGAGTACTTGGCACACTTTCCTCACTGCCAGAAGATTATAAGACTTATTTCAGAGATGATCCTGTTCTCTCAGCTATGGAAGTTAAATGTAAATACTACACAGAAATAGATGGACAGGAAAAGTATACTTTTCTGTATAGAATATGTAGAAACTTATAATACAAATAAATAAAAACAGAAAAATAATATTGGTGAATTATATTTATATACATTATGTAAAATGAAATAAAAAACATGAATAAAACATGAAATAAAAAACATTTAATAATCTTCAGATATCCTTCCACAGAGCAGCCGATAAACATTCTCCTCTCCTTCCTTCCCACAAAAACATTGAGCTCCAAATGAGTAAAATATTTTTGGACACGTGGTGGTTTGATCAAAATCTCCTGAAAAGTTCTCTTATGTCTCCTCTGTTTCCTGTGCTTTACATCTCACCCAGCACAACAACAAGAAAAAAAAGACTTGTTATTTCAGCTGGTAAGAATTTAACAGCCTCACTGTAAATTCTGTGAAAACTGACAAAAAGATGGTTAACGACTGTGGCATTTTAACGGAAGGAATACTTTCTCAAATACTCAATTGTTTCTAATAATAAGTAAATAAACAAAAGTAATACCATAGTGTCACACAGTAGTTAATAACCAAAACGCACCTAAACAAATAAGAATCCATCATACTTTTCATTATGTTTAATCCTTAGCCTAAAAGTGTTCAGCATCATATTACATACAAAATATAATAAAATTTGGGCCCAATCCAGCAGGAAATGTCTCTAGCCTCCTTGAATATGGAGACAGAGCAGCTGACTGGAAACAGCTCCATTCTGTTCAGAAGAAAGGTTGCAGCTGCAGATGTCAAGGTGCAGGCCCATAGAGCAACCACGAGCTGCAGAGCAGATTGGGTACCAGAAAGGACAAAGTTCGCCGAAACCCTGACTCACTCTCACCCAGTGCCAGATCCCAGCTACAACGTGAAACAATTCTATTGCTAATCTCCACAGCATATAGAAAACACAAAGGACTGTTTTACATACTTCCACCCTTACAAACTTCTAATTAAGACCCATTTCCTAAAATACTTCTCAGATAATTTTTGCATACACTTGTTTAGTTAACAGAAATTAACTTAAAGTCACTCTAAATTTTCAGTTACAGTGATTAAATATGTTAGCAGTTCTCTTCTAGCTCGCCAATCTCAAGGCCACCAGACTCTCTTTCTTTGGACCACACAGCTGGTTTGAGTCACCACAGCTGTTAGATGAAGGTCAGTTCTAATTTAGTCTTATCTACAAGCTACAAAAATTGAGAAAAGCAAAATATAACATCATTTTCCAGAAAAGTATTATAGACCAGCAACCTGCAGAGACAGGAGAAAAAGCAATACATTCTCTGTCAGGTAATTTGGGATTCAAAATGGAGCACTGACATAATTCTGATGACACTGTTATCTCCAGGTTTTTTTTTTAAAAGGAATTTGATAAACACAGTAAAATTTTGTGATGTGATAGCAAAATAGAAGGGCAGAAGACCTAATAACCTCTCTCATTGCAAATACTCCAAGTTCTCCGGCTCTGGATTTTCATCCATCATCTTTAACTGGCCACATTAGAAAAAGCCTAGAGAAATGCCTCCAGATAAACTACCTGGCAAGAAAACAAAACCAAACCAAAGAAACCTACTGATTGGAAAAGGCTGTGTTTTGGAAATCCATTATAATCTCATCAATGGACAAAATCTTATTTCAAACTACCAGTGGCAGAAAGTCAAACAAGGGAAAAAGCTCCTTATAGCTAAATTAATCTATTCAAAATTCTATGATTTAAATCAAGCATAGCTAATGACTTGAAACCTCCAACAAATTTTAAATACTCTGATTTAGTTATGAGGCTTAAGTGTAGGAATATTTTCAAAACTGCATTAGAGATTTTCTCTCTCAGCATGTTAACATCCAAATAATAAAATAATGTGAAAATACACACATGATGAGAGCCAAAAAATCACACATGGAAGAAATCTGAAAGCCACAAAGAGTTGTTTCTGCTAAAATAAAGCATCCTGGAAAGCCTCCTACAACTTCAGCTTCATAGCTTTGATGGAAATCATTCTAACTAGTGAAAATAGAAGCAGAAGAAATTTGCAGACAAAATAATCGACAAGTAACAGGGCTGAGAACCTTATTAATTTTAACTATGTAGTTTTGAAATACTGTGCTACAAAAATCGAGCACTAGAATCACTAAACACAGCATATGAGGAAACCAGCAGGCAGACTGGCACAGAAGGAGCGAGGCCCGGCAGGGCCCCCCACAGCCAGCCCACAGCTGGACCCTGGTGGCAGGAAGGTGGCTTTGGCTGCTGGGGTGGTACTGCTGGGCTCAGCCCTTTGGGTTGAGCTGCTACAGCTCTGTGCAGGATCTGCAGCCAGGCACTGGAACAGCTGCGCTCGAGCTGTGACAACCAGCTAGCTCCTGGGGCCGTGACAGCAGAAAAGAAAAAAAGAAGTGGCTTTTTACATTTATTTTGACTGCCAAAATTGTCATCTTCTCAGTATTCAAAGCAGACAGGTCTCCAAATACAACCAAATGGCGCAACACCTTCTAAAAATTGCTAAGTACAAGAAAATGTCTTTCAGACTAAATAAAGTCAGTAATGACAAACACATGAAGCAAAACTTTGTAGAGTAATATAGTGATTAAATCTGAGCACTGTGCTCAGCTTTCCAGATAACTCTGGTGCCAGACACAGTGTGGTTGGCATCCTTGTGACTGTAGGCTTTGGAAACCATTTCCTCCAAAAAAGACTTCTATCCTCCAGCTAGCAAAAAAGATGATTCCCTTTCTTAGTTTTGCTCCTATTGCAGGGAATGATTCCTGCTAGTGTACTGCATAGCTGTATACTTGTACAAACACACACTGTGCATGCAGAAGGAGAATTAGAACATGTAGATTTAAACTAATGCTTGCTATCTATGTAACAATATAAATTTGCAAAAAAAAAAAAAAAAGACTTTGAAATGGAAATTACATATTTGATAAAACACTACTCACAGTACATTAAAAGAAAGCTGTCCAAATTATCAAACCATGGAATCATATTCAGAGATGGCAAAAATAAGCTTGAAATTATTCTAAACAAAACAGTAAAATCTGAAAGTTGTGAGTTTTTTATTTAAAAAAAAAAATCTTTATTGTCATGTGGCTATTAAAACTTGCACAGCAAATCTTCTAGGAGTTATGAAACAGAGCTCTCCTAACCTTTCCCTGTTTCTCTGCAGTCTGTACTAATATGACCCTGAAGATCCAGCAGGAAACAACTCCAACAGTTTTTACCTGAGAAGAGTAATAATTGAACATAACTTGAACTTCCGAAGTTTCTGCCAAGGTGCCTGGAATTTATCTTACAAAACACTCTGAACTGCACAGAGCACTTTCAAAAACAGAAATACAAAAGGGATCTTTGCTCCTTAAACAGAAAGAGAGAGAGAGAAGCATAGTATAGCAAACTCTGTCTTTCAGTCCAGGCATGCTCTGTGCCTAGGAATCCTGAGAAGCTCCAGAAAGATCACACACATCCCAAAACAGAGAAGCACCACTGTGCAACTCTTCACAAGGATATGGTCTCTCTTTTACTTGGCAGCAGTTTATATTCATGACCAAGACAGAAGTTATTGAGGGGCTGCAGACTCATACTTGCTAAGGATTCAAACACTCAGAAGAAAGAATGGTAATCTAAAAAAAGGCACTTTATTAACAAATGCTTATAGGGGAATGTTACATTGCTGAAATAGAGAATACAAAAAATGAAATGCATTAATTATTTAGGTAAATGAACAGTTACTAAAAAGACACACAATGTCAATTAATTCTAGAAGCATTTCTATTCTTTTAGCTATTTTATTTTTAGGCTACAGAATTGCTTCGTGTGAAGCAGAGACCATTTCTCAGTGCAAATAATACAAGATTAAGCGAGTAGTCCAATGCTGCAGTACACAGCCGTGAAATACTAAGTTTGAATCTGGTGGAGTAAACTCTGTCCACTTTTTCACATCCTCCAGTCTCTTTTCTGTATGTTTTTCTTTGTGTATTGGCATTGAGTATATGTATAGAGATGTACTTTTTTCATTGACTCGCGATAATTGAACAGAATTCTTTATAACCTATATGCAAGTAATAGACACAGCTTGGACTAGAAAACATGGAGCTGTACCTTACAGGTCTGTTAACTTTTACCTTCTTCATTAAAGATGAAAACATTAATGACAAGCCCAACAGAAGGAAAACAGTGCCAGCCTGTCATGTGGCACCAGGTTAGAGAGAATGTAACAACACCGTTGAGCTACTGCACAGAAAAATCCAGCAATGTCAAATGAGTTTCTGCATATGCCGAATCAGACAGCAGGACGTGACATGATGCAAGGGCTATAGCCAGGATGAAAGACATAGTGTGCTGTTTGACAAAAGCAACTGTAGCAACCACCCCGCTTGATGCTATACTGTGCATCTGCAAGTCAGGCAACAGCCCACTCATGATGCGTATATGCTTGGACAAACACCCAAATTATCAAGACCAGATGTTCTGCTTGTGAAAATGTGTATAACTTCATCAATCTGTGTGAAGATATCAATACGATCCATTTTGATTCCTCAGTAAATTAGCCTAAAACATTGACTTGAAAGGCTGTGGGTGACTTGTATGATCCTTCATGAGAGCAAGCAACACACAGGCCCTTAGCTGTAAAAATGAGCAATGCAGCACATGTGCATGTTGTCCATGAAAGAGGCTCTTTGTTTTGAGATGATTAAATGATTCATGGCCACAGAACTGTGATGCAGATCCCTACCAGTGACTTGGGACATGTTTTAAATCAATAAGAAAGTTGTTCGCACTTTTAACGCAATAGTGTAAATCAGGGATCTCTTTCAAAAGCTCTCATCTAAGCCAGCATGCATCACAGCAACCTCTGGGACCAGCTAGGCCCTTAAGTTTAACAACAGAGCTGCACAATTTAGCCTAATAAAATTAAGGTTACAGTCATATTGGGAGATTTGCATACTGTAAAGTAACAGAAACAACTATAAATTTCAGCAGAAATTACACAGTTTTCTTTAACTCTGTGATAATTCCACATACCAGTGAAAACTTGTGCAACAAACGGATGGCACTTTAAAAGTTACCATTACCTCAACTACTATGTCAATAACATACACTGCTTACCAACTAGTTCCAGACTATTATTGATCTCCATTCAGGCTTTTTCCAATAAATACTTCTCCCCTGCTTTAAAATAAAGCCTATTTGCAAGTGCAATATGGAAATGAACTGACGAAAAGCACTGGCAAACAATGATTCAAGATTTTTCATCAAGTTTTTAAATTTTGCTAATAAGTTTTGAGGGAGAACAGAGAGGTGTTCCCATTCAGCCACTCTACCGGGCTCCTGGTTCTACAACACCAGCTTTAACTTTTTCAGTTTTCCAATGCATCAATGCAAGACAAGGTTATGGTGATTTCACATGGTAACTCCGTAGGCTGAAGGGCAAACAGCACACAGCAAGACTCAAGGGCACACGTTCCCCAGCCTGCAGTGCACTGTGGGCAGCAGGAGGAATGCTCAGCACAGGCTCACAGCTTGGCAAGAAAGCAAGGAAAAGGCAGAAATTGTGGTTTTACTCAGCAGCCATCTGCACCTGCATCTTGAAAGGGAAATGCCTCGGAGTACAGGATAAGATGAAACGTGTAAAAAGCACTTTTCTATCAGTAGCCTCATGTCCTGTTGCAGGAGATTTATCTGGTCTGTAGATTAGATGGCAGGGCTGGAAAACTACCTGTCACATTTCTGCATGACATCAGAAAGCAGAGTATGTAGTGATGGCTTGTTTCTGTCCTAGCTCCAGGCCCTGACTTTTTGACCAAAATGTAGTTTGCTCCTGCAGCAGCCCCGGCTGCTAGTGGAGACCAGCCAGCATCTCTACATATGCCTCCACAGGAGCACCAGTGCCTTCTCCCAGTATGAAAGATCTCACAGAACAATTATCTGAGTCTCTGATTACATTAATAACCTACTAGTTGGCTTTGTTCTAAGCAACATAACTCCTCTTTATAGCCTGTAGTTCAGAAAGCTCTTTGGATCTGGCAGAAGTGAGTACGAAGTCAGACGCTCAGCTTTCTACCCAGCTCAGCTGTGCCAAAGTTCCTCCTTAGGCTCCTGGGTTTGAGTTATAGGTGGCCAACCCCTTCTCTTTATACCCTTATGGCCAACTTTGCAAAGGTTGCTTTATTAAGGATTCACTGGGTTGCAGTACCTTTTCATGTCCTCCTATTGAGATGTTTCTGAGCTAGGAAATATCACGAAACAAAGAACGAGTCATGCTGTTGATTAAATAGCTGGGATTTAACTAGTAGGAAGTTTGCACATCTGTTTCTTTGTCTCCATTTTTGCTGCTTGTACTATTGCAGAGATTACGCGCTGTGTGAGTCACATTATAACTTCTAATATTAACAGCCTGATTTCCCACATTTGCTGTTTTCTCTAGAAGCATGAATTACAAAAGATTTCTCCTTCCCTCTCACTTTTGAGAGCAATTAAAAACAAACTATTTAACAAATCACTAACTGCCAAAAAGTGCTCAAATTAGATCTTTTATTTTCCTGGCCTTCCTGCATTTGACTTGGAACAGAACCAATTGGCTTTTGGATCTCTCTTCAAAATGCACTTCTAACTAACATTCTGATGTATTGAAAACAGCAAAACAAGAAAATTTATGTTTTATGGTATGGTTTTAACAAGCAAGAAGAGTTTCCAGAGATGTATTCCTCCACCAGGTTTTGTTTGGATTTATTTCAAACATCACATTGTTAGACTCTAAAAGATAGATGGTGGCTTGCTAATATCATTTTTTTCTCATTATTCAAAATAAACATTGATGCAGAGCAGAGACAGCAAAAAGAAGAGAATGGAAAGGAAGGGGAAAAAATATTCACTCCCTATTTCTTAACAGTCTGGATAAGACGGATTTGTACGTTCTGTCTTTCAGTAGCAGAAATAGAATTGCTATATAAATGTCAGTTTGAGCAGAAAGATCCGACAGCTCAGGCCCCAGCCCCCACCGCCAGTTCTGATTATTGCCAGAGCTGACTTCTTCCAAACACCATGCTCAGAATGGTGCCATTGTAAATGGAAAGGGGCTCACTTTTCCAATGGAAACATTGTTATCTTGCAACAGCTGTTTATAGTTAACTACAGCCATACTTAAAGCCTTTAAAGTCTGCTTCTTGTTTAGTCTTGTATGTATGGGAAAGGTTTTTGGGAGAATTAACCCATGATCATCCACCAGGGCAGCACCAGGCAGTCAAATCAAGAGCTGGAAAAGGCACTGCACTTGAGATGGCAGTGCTCTAACCAAACCCTGGGAATAAAAACTCCTCCTTCACATTTGCCTTGCTCAGCAGTTAAAACTAATGAAAGGTTAAAATTTCTAGAGCTAAGTCAGCAGAAGCCTATCCAAAAGCATTTACACAACCCTAAAAAATATGCAGTACAGAGCATTTTGATACCAAAGTATGGGAACTAGAGGAAGAAAAGAGAAATAAGCCATTTTCTTTTTCTTTCCCCCAATAAAACATAAGGCTGCCCTCTCAAGTTTTGATTCCTTTTTATTTCAAGCTATTCCTTGTAGGCTAATAACAATAGTTGCTTAGAATGATTTCAAAAAAAAAAAAAAAGGGGGGGGGGGGGGAAGATTTTTTGCTAGCAGTACTTCTCTCCTGTTGTTCCTTACAAATCTCAACAGAGAATTATATCACTCAAACTACTCCACACCATTTGGCTGGATTGTAAGAACACACAGAAGGAGGTGGCAAAGGCTTACTGTAATTAAAACGTGCTGCCACTAATGGGACACAACAAAGGAAACCAGGAAAGAAGAAATGCTTACGTGCACGCGGCTGTGCCTGCAAGGCAGCTCTGGTTTAACTGGCGGTACGAATGCTTCCCACACCTAATTGCCACAAACAAGCTGTCTGCTTTTCAGCAGGGTTGAGTACTGTTAAGACATGGGATTTTTCCATGACCCTAATTCAAGGTTAGAAGATGCAGTGTTCTTTGTGGTATTTCACACAGTGCAAGTTGCTCAGTAAATACTCAGCATGTCTAACTTCAGCCTCTAGCAGTTTCTGGCAACCTTTGGGAAGACACATGACACTTGACTCCGCTTCCAGCCTAACCCCTACAATTATATACAGATGGGAAGGAACAAGAGGTTTAGCATGATTTAGTTGTTTCTGTGCCACCTCTTTCCATATTCATAAGTTACACTTTTCAAACGATGTATTTTTACCAAGACCTTGTGTGGCACGATATGTCTAAGAATTTAAGCACATTCCATTTACTGTAATGTTTTAAAAAAATATTTTGAGCATACAGTTAAAGAACAAACAGCAAGTTGCATTTGTTAAGCTTGCAGACTATTGATATGACAAATAAGGAGAACTCTGATTAAGTCTAGCAGGTTTTTTTTTCTAATTCTTCAATTATAGTATTCAACTGATTTATAATGTTCTTAAGTACTTCCTCCCTCCTCCCCACTACAGCTGTCAGGCAAAGTGGTACAGATCATTTTGATTAGATTAGACCAAGCTACTAGGTTGTACTTAGTCCTTTTGCTCTGCCCTCTAGAAGAGCATTGTACTATGTGATCAGCACAGTCTACTAGGCAATGCTGTCATCGTTTTTAGGTTCAAAACTATCTTGGGCTATCCTGAATCACTTATTCTCCCAGAGAATTATTTAATGGGTTGGTAAACTCTTCCGAACACACAGAAGCCCTCTCTTTGTTGTTAGAAAGTTTTCTTTTGGCAGCCTGGGACGTGCCAAGAATAAAATTCTGGGGTTATAAGATTTTTAGCACTGGCTAAGCTGCGAGCAGACTGGCTGTGCGTACCCATCGCACCACCGTGGTGAGAATGCGAGAACGTAAGGCTCCATATAGGAGACTGCCGACTGACGTGAACTGTAGCATCCCAGCCATCTGCTCAACAAGTATGTTATATTTTGTGTTGCCAAAATAATCCTAAGTGGGATATGTATGCCTCTAGAAGTCTGATGCAAAAGAGTACTGAGCTCTTCCACTTTCTAGAACCTTTAGTTGTAACAGGAACACTTTATGCTCAAACTCCAAATATTAAAATGAGATTTTTCACTATTTACCCTGTTAAACAAAAGAAATTCGCTAGGAACAAAAATTCATGTGCACATATGAGCACACCTCTATGCAGAAATTCATGTTTCTACTGGGAGATGAAACAATTTGCAAGAACCACCATCAGGTGTTCAGTGTGGGTTATCATTGATGTAAAACCCAGAAAAATGTTTGTTAACACATGCAAGTATCTTCTGCCTTCACAAACGATTTTTTACTTTATACCTCACCACTAAAAAAATGGGAGAAACAGCATTTCTACTTAAATAAAGTAGCAATCTCTTCAATCAAAAACATTGCTCTGACCACGGAAAAACTATCTAGGGCAGTTATGGAGTTATGAGCTCTAATCCAATGAACAGACTTTCCTATGCTTCCTAGTTCTTGGGTTGCTCTACTACTAGTCAATTTTTGTTCTTCTATTTCCTTTGTTTGGTATCAACTGAAATTCTTCTAGACAAAGGACTTTCTTCAATACTTGTACAAAACTGAAGAAAGTGACTTCAGATCCAAGAGTCAACAGCCACTAACACACTGAGTCAAGAGAAGAGCACAAGTAAGCGAAGATCATGCTAGAACATGGACTCTCAAAGTGGAGGATGAAAAGCATGGCAGATTTTTCTGAAAAATGTTTGAATTAACAAGAGATGAACTTTTTCCTGTGTACAATCAGAAAGATTTGAAGAATTACCCTTAAGCATGACAAAGAGCCAAAATGTATCACATACCCAGAGTACGCACAGTTGAATTGTTCCCAGAAATTTCTTTCCAGAATATAATATGAAGGCTGCAACACAGAGGTTTTCCTTTGGTTTTATGTGATGTAGTCAGACAGATGCCAGGCCGCCCAGCTGGCAGGTTCAACTATCAATTTATTTTCATGGGGCTTCGTACACCAAGAACACATACAGCTGATTAATTGCAGGTCTGAATGTCCCGCGAAGTCAATGGAAAGTTATCTGCTGACTGCTGAGTTCTACAGCTGATCACTTAGTTCCACTGCTTTGGAAAATGAATGTTATGAGGCAGGATTTCTTTGTTTATAAATACTGTTTTGATAACCACAATTTTACAACAAATACATAGCAAGAGCGTAAAATAATTAACGTTCAATTTCAAACGTTATTTTCATTTTTAGAAAGCATTTAGCACTGTGGTTGATGAAACAGATATCAGCTTTTTGCACTGCATATACACCAAATTGAGTATGCTGTTTTACTTCACATACACAAATCAGCGCAACCAAGCTTCAAACTTCATAGAATGGTATTACTTACTACAAAATAAATAAATAAATAAAAATGCTGCATCTAGAAGAATCCAGTAACAATCTCCACAGCCAGCAGGCTACATGCTAACATCCAGAGAACCATTTTCACTATCCTGCAACAGAAAGTTTATGGACAGCTTGCAATTGAAAGTGTGCCTGAGCCTGTGTCAGAAGGAATTTCACTACAAAGCCAGCATACAGGAGCAGAGGCTCAGAGCTATTCATTGGGTAAGGAAAACTTAACTAGAAAAAGTAACGCAAAGCTTAAGTAAACTAAATCATTTATTTATTTGGAGTTACGTGATGAAAGATCACATTTTTTCCACTGTTGCATCAGTGAAAATCCAAGCCAGGTATACTGGCATTAACATAAACTAGACTTGCACTAACATCTGTAAGAAGAAAAATAGCTCAAAGTGTTTGTTAATTAATTGCCTCACTACTCAATCACACATCTTTTTTGCTTCTCCTTAATCATTGAGTGATGGGGGCTGAAAAAATGTACGCTGCATCATTCCCTACCACACACAAAGAGCCTGGAGAGTCTGAAACATTTTTAAGACACACATAAAAGATTTTTGCAACATTTAAAGCAGATGGCATTTGAAACCAGGAAGACAAATTACATCATTCAGAAACACGACAATAATTAGTAATTACATTAAGACTTAAATATTGGTAAAATTTACAGTAACATCATAAGATGCAATCACAATCTCCCCTTCTTTCTATATAAGGAATTCTGTGCATTACTCTCCAATCTCCGAAGACAGATTTTGCACTAAACTTGTAGGGAAAAAAAGCTCTCAGAGCTATAGGCTGTGACAGTGGCGCAAAGGAGCCCACAGTGCCCGACTGTTACCTGCTTGGGGCATTCTAAAGGAGCATAAGGCGCAGAGACAGAGGGAGGACACAAGGTAGGTCAGTGCAGGACACAGTGTGACTAGTGCTATGCTTTCTGCCCAGTGCTGGGGATTTGGCAACCTGCTGAGACAGCTGTCATTCTCCTGTTTACGGGCCGGAAAAGCAAACCCATTCACTGCACTGTGACTTTGTGCTGGATGTGAAGCCCCAGCCCACCAGGGTTCAGCAGGTATTGCTATGGATTTTGCTCAACTCCAAATGTTCAGGAACCCAATATTTGGATCAATATTTTCAAACATAAAGCTACAAGCAAAGATGCAGCTGCTGTTCCCACAACATCTGGATCATCCTCAGATCAGTGTTTTCAAGGCAATGGCTGCTTGAAACTCCACAAGCACTTAATACACACAGCAAGTGAGCAGTTGTACCACTCTGTCAGTTCAAAGATACAAAAACTGAAAGTCTACTTTCAGCTCTTACTAAAATCTGTATGGGAATTGTGACAGTCACTGGGGAACAAGAACCGAGAGTGGCCTTATGAGCATCCCAGTGTCAGCAAGAAGAAGGTTGACTGAGGAGAAAAAGAGAACAGGGAACTGTTACCATTCACAGGAGGCTGTGAATAAAGATAACTGCAAATACACAGCCTACAGGAAAGTATGACCAACAGCTGGGACAGAATGATGTTTGATCAACTCGCAATGCAAGGTCAAAAACTGGTATTTGCAAAGCAGAGGCAACATTCAGGATCTCATAATGTTTTTTAAAAGCAAAATTTCTTTCTGTTCTAATTGATGGCTATAAAGGCATGTATTTTTATGGCTGGTTTCATCACTCATCTGTCTCATACTTCTGTGCTACTGTGAAAGAATTGCATATCCTACGGTAAACACTGGGAAAGATCAAAATGGAGTTTGAAAAATCCCCAAAGCTTCACTTTGTGTAATACTTCTGCACAAGAATTTTAGTAAGCTGCATCTGAGATTTTGGCAAGATTTTAGCTTGCTTTCATCCTTTTATAGCTATCTCTATTGTGTGGATAATCTGAAAATGTATGGATTGCACTCTTTCACAACACAAATGGACAGAAGTTGTTACAGTCATGAAAGTATTTGGAACAGAGAAAGCAATTGTGCTTCATAAACAAACTGAAGCCAGGCAGTCTCCTTTCTTGAAGATGAAAGCACCACGTACGGTAACAGCAAGATTCGATCCTGTTTCAGTTCACGTGTGCTCCCTTCCCCATAAACCACTGACATCTATCATCAGCTGAATTTAAACCGCCCTTGTTATCAGAAAGCCATCATGTCTTAGGAAGGCTCCCTTTGCTGCTCCGTGCTTCCACCTCCCTGCCTCCCAGCTCAGACACCCGCAGCATCACTGCACCTCCTCGGCAGCCCCACGTGTGCCTGCTGCAAGGGCTGGCCTGCCCGTGCTGCTTCCCCATTACACAGATTGAACAAAAAGTCCTTTTTCCCCCTTTACCAATCCAGAGTTCTAACAGAATTCATTTAAATTACTATGTAAAACGTAATCGGCTTTGTAATAGGTCACTTAGAGAAGTATGATTTTGCTTTCAGGATCTCTTTCCATTATGCTAATTCCAAACTAAGGTCCATGAACATTGTTAGACCACAAGTTTTATTTTTGCAATGCTGTGCAGTCAGGCGTTAAAGGAAGTGTCAGTTAATAGCACGAATGGGGTGAAGTTGCAAAACTAAAAATGCACTTTTAATAATATTATAATAATCAAAATGCTGGTCATGCCTCCAGACTATAAGGAGTTATTAGAGCAACATCAAGCTGCTCACCAAGGCTTTACCTTTTTCTTATCTCTGACCCTGGTAGTTTATTTTATCATTATTTTTAAATGAACCTGAAATTTCTTCTAAAGTTTGCCCCTAAGAAATTGAACTTAGTTATACATCAAGTCTCTAGAAAAATAACATTCAAATTACTGAAAAAAAGACAGGCTTCCAAGTAACATTTCCTTACAAAAAAAAAAAACAACAAATTGTCTGGTTTTGAATTCTGACAAGTTTTCCCATTTCTTCTTGAAATAAAACATTTGCTTAAACTTCCACTCTGACAGTGACACAAAAATTATGCAAGAAAACACTTTGTCTCCTATCCAGGATTACTTTCAGGATGAGAAACCTGAATTAGCAAGGACCACATCAAAGCTGCAGTTGTTCAGTTGTGTTTATGGCAATCAGTGCAAAACAAAAGCTGGGAAACAACTTCAGCTGAGGGTGTCCATTAATGTTTCTAATGTTATTGAATTACCAAAAGTTAGGACACATACTGAAGAAATGTGTCTCCACATTGAAGTGCCTGTTTTGCTCATTTTACACTGGTTTGTGGAGTCCTGAAAAAGGTGAAAATAGTTTAATGAGTTGGGATGTGTTCTTCTGGGATTTATCTATTCAGAATTGGTAGAACATCAATTAATATTTTCAGTGCTGATTTTATGTGCTGGCCCTTTGTTCCTCTCTTCTGGCCTACGGCAATCTGATGACAAGAAGAATTTCCCAAGTTAGGAAGAGGGATGGAACACATTAATAATAAGGTCAAGATTAGAAAGATTAGAATAAGAAGAAAATATTGCACAGAGAGCTTGCAAAAAAAAAAAAAGAAAGAAAAGAAAAGAGAAGAAAGAAAGAAAAGAAAAACAAGAAGTATCACAATTATTTGCTGAAGAGAACAATGTACCACCGAGATAAGATTACAGAACTCTGATATGTTTCATTTAATGGTGAATTGTAAATGGGCAAATTTCCTACAAGATATCAAGATAGGAAGTGATACAGGTCAGACCATGGAATCGCATCATTTTCTCTTGGATACAGAAATACATTTAAATAGATTTGCACTAACTGTATCCCAATGTGACATGAGGTAAGAAACTGAAAAAGAAAAAAAAATGAAAAAGGAAGTAGACTTCTCTTTTAGTCTAACTGCAACATTTTCTAAACTAAACATATATGGGGAGGGGATAAAGCCCTTGGGCAAGTTCAGATTTCAAAGTATTCTTACCACATCTTGAGAAGGAGCTCATTTCCCAGAAGAGAGACCTACCCCAGAAACCTGACCATCACCTCCTGCGTCTTCCCAGAGCTCTCCAGCGTGGAGGTACTCAGAGCATACCCTTCCTTTCAGCTGCATGACTCGCCAGCAAAATGAAACACTCAGCACTCTTTGATGGTTTAGTGACCTGAATGCTTGGAAAACTGCTGTTAAGGTTGACTAAAATGGGCCATGCATACAACTTACAAGTGATCATCCTGAGCAAGACCAATATTCTGAGTTCATGGCATCAGAAGAACAGGAGATATATTTTATGTCACCATCGCTAGCCAGAGCTGATTCTGTCTGCTTTTCTTACTCCAGGCTAAGAAAGCACTGACTAAAGTGGAGGAAAAAGCCCTAAGCAAAACATCATGTTTAAAAAATATAATTTTCTTTAAAAAGAAGTAACATAGGGAACAAGAGTGTTGTATATCTACATCCACAGAATCATCAAAATAACTAACGAACGACACTAACTACTGCAAAAGACCACACACCATGCACTGCAAGTCACTTGTTCCTGCTTGAACAGAACATCAGGTTATGAGCATTACAGTCCCACCCCAGCAGCACATTGGCTCCTGAAACCCATGGTCTGATCTGGCACCTGCCTTCTTCTCTTGGCAATAATCAGTCATCTGAAATTTGATAGAGTACATGAATATGTCAGTCTTCTGAAAAAATTGAAGGATACACGCATACATTTTGTCCTGCCTTCTGCATCTTCTCAGGGTACATTCTACATTGCACAAGAGACCAGCACTTCTGGGCAGGTCATTAAAACTACTTATTTTTTCCTGGGATATAATGACGTCTAATGAAGACTCATCCAAGAATGAATCTGCTAAACATATAATCAATGCAATCTCATATAATAAAATCCCAGAAGACAGGCATACTATCCACACTATTAAGAATGGATTTTGCTTGGGCTCCCTTCATCATAACTGCTGATGTGCTTATGTGACAAATTCTTCCTTATAAACTACACTGAAAACCAGTTATAAACACAACCACTAAAGATGCTTCTATCTGATACTTTGCAAATTCTTTTTTCTCCTTTAAGCCACCCCACAAATTTAAGCAGATGTCCACGTGAAGGCAAAGTGGCAAAATGAATAGCAGAGATTTGATGTGTTTTTTTTAAGAGAACATAAGAATTACTAAAACTTTAAATACGTAATTAAAGAAAAAAATACATAGCTTCAAATAAAAATGCAAAAAGGAGTAAAATGGAAGGTTTAGGTTTGAAATGCTGATTCAAGCTGACAGAAGAGCATTCATTTTTAAGTACTCGAAAATTTTCATGGCATTACATTTCTTGAAAAACATATGCAGCCTTTACAGGTTATTTAAATTAATTTACTGTTCATGGATACAATCTGATGGGTTTCAGACAACAGTCTTTCAGCTTAATATGTAGTCAGTAACACACTATCTTACCAATACATGTTTTACTCTCCTTTATTCATCCTTCTAGAAATAACTGTCTTCAGATTTTGCTTCCACAGACTTTTTGTCCCAAAATCCCTGGAAGCTCTCAACAAATTAGCATTCACGAAACCCCATCTTGTTTCCATAAATGATTTACAGGTGCGCTCTGATTGTTCTTTAGTACCTGATGTATTCCTTCCTACCCAACCATATTTAATACATTTAAATAAAGACATGAAATTATATCACAAGGAATACGAACTCAGCTATCAACCCTGTCACGCACTGTAACACTGAAATTTTTGCTCCATTCTACACTGGTTAAATATAAACTTCTTTTTTCCCTAATGGATGCACTTCGGAGACTAATGAACAGAAAAGATGCATTTTTCATGCAGTGTGAAAGCAATTATCATTAGATCTAATAAACAGTTATCAACAACAGGACAATTAAAAGTTTACAGATATGCTGGTTTCAAATGAGTATCTGTTGTAGCCTCATATTTAAAAGGTTCCTCACTTCAAAAATATTATAATCAGCCTTTTAAATTCTAAGAAAAGAAAAAAAAAAGGCAGACCATTGTGGTCCTGTCTTAAGGTACCATGCAGCCTCCTAGCTAATGTACTACTTTGGTGACCCTTCAAAACAGGCTTAAAAGAAACCATCCTGAAAGCAGATCTGATGATTTTGGATGCATGTAACATCACAGTCACTGTCTCCTAATGCTGAAGGATGAATTTAACCAGAATTAGGTAAAAAAAAAAAAAAAAAAAAGTCTCAAAATCTAAAAATATACAAAGGGAAAAAAAATAATCAACTCCTGTATGCAAGTGTTCTTCTACCATCACCAAGACTCCATTTGTATACTTATGTACCTCATATCTACATTCAAGCTAAAGCGCAGACAGACATTGCAAAGAACTGAAGAGCATTTACCTGCTGGCACCAGCAGTGATGTTGGCAACCTGTGAATAGAAGCTTCTGAAGCTGATGCTTTGGTTGCTCTACCAAGACTGTTAGCAGGTCTAAAACCAACATACAGCGAGTCATGAGCTCTCTAGATTAGAAATGGCCGAGCAGAACTCAAACATCCAAATTACATTTGCTCCAGACTACTAGAGATAACTGTTTTTATACCAGTGCCTGTGTTTCCAAAATCCAGCCCGAAACCCTGTAGCACCCTACACCTGTCCACACAGACGGACAGTTCAAGTTCAAAGACATCTGAATTTGTGTATCCAGTATAAGGTTGGTGTCACCTCACATTTTGATTATTGCTGTTGTAAAGGTACAGATCATTTTGGTGAAAACACCCATGTCTGCGTACCTTTTGAAATGCCCATTTAACACACTGCATTTATCAAGGTATCTTCTCTCTGCTTATTGAAACAAGCAGCCCCGGACTACAATGAAAGCAAATATTCATCACTAGTGTTTAAAGTGAGTGACTTACATTGGGGTAACAACAACCACTGTTCACAGAGTAGTAAACATCCAGATGCAACAAAAGGCAACTGGCAGTGCCACTTGTTAATAAATCAAACATCTTGTTGCCTACACTGCAACTGGAACTAATGTATTCTGAAGTTATACCTGCAGTCTCAAATACATATTTATGAAGGAAAGTTAAGAAAATAATACATCATCAGTTTTTAAGTGTTTTTATACCAATTACTTATCCCATTAACCTCTGGTAATTTATAACAAGCTGTCATATCATTAACACAAGAAGTCAATAATTGCTGTCACTACATTTTCAACCCTACGTTCACAATGTTCTCCTGCTTCAGCGAGAGACACGATTAATGAAGCTTTTGGACAGGCAGTAATACTTATATGCACTTTATCTTTCAGCAAATAGTAAGTTTGTTTGATCACAGTACATGTTAAATTTTCTTTATTTTGCATCCACTGCAGGAAGAACGACGATGTCTATACAGGGGAAGTTATTTCATAGTATAATGGGAAAGGATAATAAGAATCAAGTGCTTGCCAAGATCCTTTTAAATTAGCATTTTCTTCATATATCTGTTTTCTGTCAAAACAAACCTTCTTTCAAAAACAAAGCTAGCTCTCTTCACTGTAGAAATAACCTTCACAATGCAAATCAATTCACTTTCCCAACCTTGCAAACAAATGCTTCCAGAAGCAACAAATATAGCGAGAATCTTATTGCCAGCGCTCCTGCTCCTTGCAGCGAGCTGGAGGCTTCATCTCCTACAACTCTAAATAGCTGGAACAAAACCATCAAAAACAATGCAGCCAGCTAATGTTGAGTGCTTCTGAAAGCCAAGGTGGCATCGGTTTTCTAGCTCAAACCATTCAATAGGTACTTTTAAATGAACAAAAACATTACAAGAGTCAAAGCTCCTTGTTGTTTAACTATGCCAGCAAGAAAGGGAAAGAGATTCAGAGAATTAAAATGAATAAATAAATAAATAAATACTGAGCTCTCCTTGCTACAGCACTCTTTACAGCACTGTTCTTTCAGAAGCTGAATTTCTAGCAGTCAGAAGCAGTTTAACCGAGAGACAGGTTTGCTTTTCATAAAGATGTCATTACTTCTTTTTGGGGGGGGAGGAATTTTATATTGTTATTCAATTTATCAGATTCTCAATTCCAATGGAATAATGCACTAATTTTAAATTAAAATTCTTATCTATCATTGTTAATTAATAACCTTGCCATAAAACAACTGATGTCAGTGCTCTAGGCACTGACAGAACAAGTACTTAACAGATGAATTTACATATTAGAGTAAATTCAGAGTGCATCATCATGCTTTGTTGCAAAAGATTAGGTGCAGTAAAAAGAACCAAGTCCATCAATGGTATGAACTACACTGACAACTGGAAGATGAAGGCATACAAATACATGCTCATACACTATGGCAACTACTTGATCAGGCTTTTATGCAACAGGAAAGGTCAGCTCGGAACCAGCACGGTACTAATGACTTCTGATTTTAGGTTTTCCTTTTTTACTATGTCATGTAACATTCAAAAATACTTCATACATGAAACGGTTATATTAAATGCCCACATTTAATAACCCTGCAGATACCCACAGTAAACAAACTCTGTTTTCAAGTCTAAAAGAGACTTTTACTATGCAGGTGCTGCCTAAGTATAGATCTATGGAGGAAAAAACCATCACCTACCCCTATATTTTGTACCCGGTTTGACTGTTCTTTGTCGCAGACTTCCTTCTAAGTTTTCTTTCAAACTTGTAAGAAATACTAATCTTAACTGGTGTAATATTAAAAAACAAACAGAACTAGTTCAAAATCTCTAGGAGTCCAAATCTTATGCTTCTATTTAGAGAGAGGAAGTGTGTACTCACACATCACAGAGAATCCTTTCCTAAAGCGTGAATTATCGTTATCTTGAAATTGAGGATTTCTGGCACAGACTTTATAAATAAATCACATTTACATTCTAGAAGTATGTTATTAGACTATTCAAAATACTGATGACATTTCTTCAGACATATTAATGAAATACTCCAGGGACCATGCTTTATGTTACATTCATCTCTGCAGAGAAAATCCTACATGAACACATAAATACTTTCTCACACAGAAGAGATACAAAAAAAGTGATGCTCATTAAATGCAGAGAGTTTCATTCATTTGCTTTCAAAATCATCTTCTGAACATTTGTATTTATTACAGCAACATTTTATATCCCACTGTGAGAAAAGTCTGGATGTTATTGTTTATCCAAGGTAACATTCAAAAACTTTGGTCATCATTTTAAGGGCCTTTGGGTAGCCCAATCACAAGGCTGCCTTGGGGTGCAAGAGATGCACCGCACGCTGGGAGGAAAGAAGAATAGCACTGATTTACTGCAAGGTTTAAATTCAATCTCAAACCTTTGTCAAAACTGAGACTTAGCTGTGCTCCTGGACAAGAAGCAAAGTGTGCTTACAGGTCAAAAACTGTTCAGCCTGATTCATCTTTCTAAGCACTGTAGTAAAATGTTCCCTCCTGCTGAGCTGAGATCCAAGAGGCAGAGCAGCAAACAGAAAGAAGCCCCAGTTGGCCTCCCTCCACTCTGGTGCAGGTGGAAAATTTCAAACAACTATTTCCAAACAGAAATTGCAGCTTAATCTGATGTTTGAGGCACATGCTTCCATACAATTGTAGAGTAGTTATGGCTGGCCACACACACGTAAGACTCAGACAAACGCTCAGCACTGGAGGACACGCAGCACCGCGCGCTGTTCATGCAGTACTCTGGCCAAGCAACC
>WBMW01004035.1:761316-797618 GCA_013396635.1 Penelope pileata | reverse complement strand
AAAACATTACAAGAGTCAAAGCTCCTTGTTGTTTAACTATGCCAGCAAGAAAGGGAAAGAGATTCAGAGAATTAAAATGAATAAATAAATAAATAAATACTGAGCTCTCCTTGCTACAGCACTCTTTACAGCACTGTTCTTTCAGAAGCTGAATTTCTAGCAGTCAGAAGCAGTTTAACCGAGAGACAGGTTTGCTTTTCATAAAGATGTCATTACTTCTTTTTGGGGGGGGAGGAATTTTATATTGTTATTCAATTTATCAGATTCTCAATTCCAATGGAATAATGCACTAATTTTAAATTAAAATTCTTATCTATCATTGTTAATTAATAACCTTGCCATAAAACAACTGATGTCAGTGCTCTAGGCACTGACAGAACAAGTACTTAACAGATGAATTTACATATTAGAGTAAATTCAGAGTGCATCATCATGCTTTGTTGCAAAAGATTAGGTGCAGTAAAAAGAACCAAGTCCATCAATGGTATGAACTACACCGACAACTGGAAGATGAAGGCATACAAATACATGCTCATACACTATGGCAACTACTTGATCAGGCTTTTATGCAACAGGAAAGGTCAGCTCGGAACCAGCACGGTACTAATGACTTCTGATTTTAGGTTTTCCTTTTTTACTATGTCATGTAACATTCAAAAATACTTCATACATGAAACGGTTATATTAAATGCCCACATTTAATAACCCTGCAGATACCCACAGTAAACAAACTCTGTTTTCAAGTCTAAAAGAGACTTTTACTATGCAGGTGCTGCCTAAGTATAGATCTATGGAGGAAAAAACCATCACCTACCCCTATATNTTTCCTTTTTTACTATGTCATGTAACATTCAAAAATACTTCATACATGAAACGGTTATATTAAATGCCCACATTTAATAACCCTGCAGATACCCACAGTAAACAAACTCTGTTTTCAAGTCTAAAAGAGACTTTTACTATGCAGGTGCTGCCTAAGTATAGATCTATGGAGGAAAAAACCATCACCTACCCCTATATTTTGTACCCGGTTTGACTGTTCTTTGTCGCAGACTTCCTTCTAAGTTTTCTTTCAAACTTGTAAGAAATACTAATCTTAACTGGTGTAATATTAAAAAACAAACAGAACTAGTTCAAAATCTCTAGGAGTCCAAATCTTATGCTTCTATTTAGAGAGAGGAAGTGTGTACTCACACATCACAGAGAATCCTTTCCTAAAGCGTGAATTATCGTTATCTTGAAATTGAGGATTTCTGGCACAGACTTTATAAATAAATCACATTTACATTCTAGAAGTATGTTATTAGACTATTCAAAATACTGATGACATTTCTTCAGACATATTAATGAAATACTCCAGGGACCATGCTTTATGTTACATTCATCTCTGCAGAGAAAATCCTACATGAACACATAAATACTTTCTCACACAGAAGAGATACAAAAAAAGTGATGCTCATTAAATGCAGAGAGTTTCATTCATTTGCTTTCAAAATCATCTTCTGAACATTTGTATTTATTACAGCAACATTTTATATCCCACTGTGAGAAAAGTCTGGATGTTATTGTTTATCCAAGGTAACATTCAAAAACTTTGGTCATCATTTTAAGGGCCTTTGGGTAGCCCAATCACAAGGCTGCCTTGGGGTGCAAGAGATGCACCGCACGCTGGGAGGAAAGAAGAATAGCACTGATTTACTGCAAGGTTTAAATTCAATCTCAAACCTTTGTCAAAACTGAGACTTAGCTGTGCTCCTGGACAAGAAGCAAAGTGTGCTTACAGGTCAAAAACTGTTCAGCCTGATTCATCTTTCTAAGCACTGTAGTAAAATGTTCCCTCCTGCTGAGCTGAGATCCAAGAGGCAGAGCAGCAAACAGAAAGAAGCCCCAGTTGGCCTCCCTCCACTCTGGTGCAGGTGGAAAATTTCAAACAACTATTTCCAAACAGAAATTGCAGCTTAATCTGATGTTTGAGGCACATGCTTCCATACAATTGTAGAGTAGTTATGGCTGGCCACACACACGTAAGACTCAGACAAACGCTCAGCACTGGAGGACACGCAGCACCGCGCGCTGTTCATGCAGTACTCTGGCCAAGCAACCACATGCAATGCTCCCTGCTCACAGCACACCAAAAATTCACTTAAACCATATTTCCCTCAGTCCTGGTCTAAACAAGGGAAGAAAATATATTTGTAGAAAAAGTAATTTAGAATCACCTATAGATCTGATGTGTGTATATATAGAAATAAAATAATATGAACTGCCAGGTATTGAGTGTGGGTTTGTTAGAACAAAGTTAGCATGTGTTCCCAAATAAATGAAAGGTATTTCAAACAAATTATGTTGTATCCTAATTAGTTAGACAATTTTGATTGCCATCTCAGGTCTGACACATAGCTGACAAAGGTGTGTTTTCACGCTGGAGAGGGCAGTACCTTCACTAACGTTACCAGCACAGCGCAGATCGCATGCTGGCTTTCAACTCCAAGTGCACGCAAAGAAGTTTGATACAATCCATTTGCGTTCAACTTTCAGAATAAAAAAATAACATCGTGAAAATTTCAGTAGGTAAGGAAGAAACAATCAGCATCACAAACTGTGTTTCATAAAGTGGTCCCGAGTCAAAGCTCCATGGGAAGCTCAGTTGACGTCTCCCATGAGATTGGGAGCAAAAGAGAGGGGGTGCTTTTAAAATTTTAATTAAGTTCATGTAGGAGAGAAGTCATTTAGAAAAATATGCTTAAAAATCACAAAAAGTCAAGTTCTCTGAACTTTAAAACAACACAAAATATCCAGATTTCAAAATCACTGCAACACATCTATCAAGTAAGAAAATCCCAGAAATGACTTAGCGTAGTCATTCCATAAATCAGCGCAGCAGAAAAAGCTCTTACACACACTAGAGCACCTCTTTCAATCCTTCTCCACTTCCCACCTTCAGAGCCCCACAAGATAAATGCCTTTCCTGCAGCAAGACTGGAAGTTACTGAGTTCAGGATATCTGGGGGGAAGGACATTGCTATCCATGCTTCTGGGGCTCTCCCAGGGAAAGTCCTGCCACTGCCTCCCCTGCAGGCAGCAACACTGAGCGAGAGCCCAGCTGAGAGTGACCTCGAGGAACAGGTGGAGGGTGGGCAACAGCTTCTCAAGAGCAAAGATAGTCACTGTATTAAAAGCTGTTTCGCCAAAGATCTTGTGTATTTGGGGACACTATAATGAAGTTCCCTCCCAAATGTTTTTAGTTAGTTTTACATACTTGCTTGTCAGAGTGCTAAGGAAATCAAAGGACTACCAGACACCCAAGATTAGCATGTCCACCTACACATTGTGCTTTACAGCACACATGCAGTGACATGGGACTTCTGTTTTGCTTTTTAGGTTTACAAAGCAGAACAGTACTGATGTCTGTATTTGCCAATTATTATCATCTGATATGAAATAGCCCTCAAATTCAAGCTGCCAATTTTTCTCCCCCAAATACTCACCGCAGTCATAATTTTGAACCCACTTCAGAAGATACGTTTGTCGGTGACTTTTATATATATATATAACTACAATAACTGTGCCTACGCAAAAGAAAGAAATTACTTTGCCACACAGAGGTAAAATAATCATGTCAGAAGTCTGATAGAGAGAAGTGCCTATTCCTGTACACAGGGCACAGCTATAATGAAAGCCCACATTTCCTGTGCAGAGTGATAGCTTCCTTTAATATAGCCCAGCTCTAGTTTTTAATAGGAAACTGTAATAGTTGTTAACCTCTAGGTCATCTGACATACATAGAATCCATAAACTGCTTTCTAAAATAATAAAATCATGCCTGAACAGGATGTGTACTCAACATATGCAATACCATGATATAAAATAACTGCTACTTAAAAAAAAGAAAAAAGCTTACTTTATTTCACCCTACTATTAATTACTTAATACATGTAAATACTTAGTACCTTACTTCAGGGTAACAAAATTCAAAACCCACGAGATCACTGAGAGAGGCATTTCCTTCCAGCTGTCAGGTAAAAATCTACTTATTGAATGAAAATGGTTTGCTTCTTCTTTTCCTTTTATAGCTGTTTCCCATTTTGATATCATATGCAGGAAGCTTGTGAAAAGTCACAGTATGTGAATTATCTTGAAAAGAGGCTGTCATCTTACGTTTATGGAAAAGGAATAAATCTCAAGCTTAAATAGAACTAGAATAACAACTTCCTTTATATTCTTTCAGCACAGCCTTAACAGCAAATACAAATCATCCTGGTGATATTTAAAAAAATCAAACTGAAATAAAGGGGTATATGGTGCAGTCATTTTATAGTTGAGAAGCTTGCACTGTTCTTTGAAAATGTGATTAACTGAGTTCAACAAGTGAGCAAAAAGTCAGTAATATAAATACAACTTTCCCTCCAAGTAATACTTGCTCAACTAGACTCAACTACTACAGCTGCTGTTTTATGCCCCCCAGGATCGATGTGACCAGGATGGAGCAAAGGCAGCAGAGTTGCAGCGCAAGAACAGCAAGTAGGGTTCCAGAATAAATCTGGACTTGGCATCTATTAAAGATACCCCCTTCTTTATAAAGAACATCATACTAAGCAGTTCTCCAACCCTGCACCAAAATGAACCCAAACAGCAGGAACCAGGTTTCACTGGTGTCCACAACAGAACTCCATTTAACTTCACAGAGTCAGGACTGCAGCCAGGAGCCACTTGTACAAAGCTCTCATAAAAAACCTGCAGGCACGTCTCCTGCCCTGAGCCTCTGTCCTGCAACACAGCTCCATCTCCTGAAGAGTGGCTATGGCTTTGGAAGGCTCAGGAGTCCCAGTGCTCCCCAGAGCTCCCGAATAGGCTGAGCACTGAGCAAGAGGCAGCAGTACAGATCAGTGCTCTGTGCTGCTCTTCCAGAAAAATTTCATTACGGCGGTTTAGTAAACACAATATTAGCTTTAGTACTGCTATCAGGAGCAAGTCTTCACCACCAGGAAACTAAAAAGCTACCATATGCAAAACTACACACAATCAGATGTTTGCCCTCCAGTGAGGTCTCCCTGATCTTCAGGCCAAGCACACCCTCTGGACAGGTGTTTGGGATAAAAGAGAGACAACACAAGTTCCCTGGTTGATGCCTCTTTTGCAGTCACGCTAGCAAGGCCTTTGCAATGTCAGAGTTGTTGCCTCCAAAATAAAGTATTTGTTGCAAATACAAAAGAATTGACAAATAGTTGTTAAATGAACTGTATTCAACACTTCATAACCCCATATTAAGGGCTTAATGAAAACTAAACCAAACACTCATCCTGGAGCACTGTTTAGCATCACAACCCCCTTCTGATATACACATAATCTAAAGTGACCTGGTAACTTCAAAGCTATGCCACCTTACAGCAACAGGACTGTACACACAGCACCAATTCTTAAAAAGGCTGTTTTTAAAGTATGTTCAAGTGAACACTTACTGTCACTTTAAAGATTACACATGGAAGTGTTCTCATTCAGTGATTTCCCATGCACAGAGAGAATTTGCATCGCTTGAGGTGATTTCCACTTTGAAGAACTTTTAAATCACAGAGGAGCTGTCCCTTACAAAGATTTTTACATCTTTGGGTAACTGCTTTCCCTTTGAGAGTTTTCTTGTTATTGTGTAATTCCCCTTTTGAAGATTTGCATATTGATGAAGTGCCTTTGAAGATTTTCACATTGTTGGGGTAGAACCAAGCCTTTGAAAAATGTTCATATCATGGAAGATCTACCTTCAGAATAGTGTGCATCAACAGGGTATTACCCTCCTGACAACAAGTTGCATTGCTGTATTAATTCAGTGAGATAGCTTGTCTGTTATTATTGCCCATAAATCTCTCACTTTTTAAAAGCTCTTGGAAAATACATTATAAAAAATTTAGTTCTTTTTGTTTGCAGAAGCCAGAATTACCAAATAAGAAACCACTGATAAAAACATTACAAACTCTTGTATGCAAAGCGAAGAACCGATCCCCTTCATATAACTGCACTGCAGGGTGAGAAGAAATGTCTCGTGAGAAAGACACAAGGCCAACCACCTGCTGGTGTTATATGGGCTAGGAACTGGAGATTTTACACTCTGGTCCCTTCAGGACATCAGCATCTGTCATATCTGTGTAAGTTTTGTCTTAAAATCACCAAGTTTTATTTAGACAGTTGCATTTTACTTATACCAATTCATTCTATAACATCAAATTTTAACATAAATTCAAAAAAATAATTTGCAAGCTTGATTGAATAACCAAATTACACCTCAAACATCCTTTACATGACGTTTTGCATTTCCAGTTGAACCTGACTATTCACTAGCACTTCAAAGATGAACAACCAGAAGAATCCCATTTTTTTACTACTTCAATATTTAGCTAACATCTTACATACAGTATTAGAACTGCCACTTCGTTTCACATGCAGACAAAAAGAATATTTCTTTATGTAGGAAAATTGTGTAAACCATTGCAGAAGTCGTTTGTTTAAGAAAGCATAACAAAATTCCCAAGAAACTTCAAAAAGAAACATTCTCCCCACAGAGCAAATTGTGGCACAAGGTGAATACATTTTACTCAGGTTAGTGATGCTTGAAATAAGGCAAGTCAAAGAGAGCTCCTCTGAAGAATCCTCACGTACCATGATGTCAGAAAAGCACAGCTGATGTCAGGGAGCTGTATTTTCAAAGCCTTCTATAAAATTTGGATGTTTTCATTGTCAGAAATCAGGCTCTTACAGTCATTAGATGGTGTTCAATAATGAGAATCTATAAGCAGTTTATCTGTGCTTCCACATCTCCTGAAGTAGCAAAGAGCACTTCAATGTAATAGAGGAAAAACTACTCTCATGAGATTTTTTACCGAGTTACTGCCAGAAATTCTTGCAAGTTGTTNTAAAAAAAAAAGGAGAGAATGGAGAAGTACCATCTGTTGACTCAGTGAAGAACAAGGATCATGATGTCAACTGCAGCAAATATACTGGGCATGTTTTTCCACAGTGATTTTCCATAAATCATCATCAGGTGTGAGTAAATTAATTGCTGTAGAAAATACATTATTTTCACATGAGTGGTTACCAGATCACTTTGGTACCATAAACACAAGCTTTGCAGTCAAGAATAATTTCCTGAAGGCCTCTGAAGGCTTCCTATTGCAGTGCAAAGGAAGTCATTCTAACAGAGCAAGGGAGGGCAAGACAAAAAAAATGTGCATTAACAACCTCCACTCATTAGCAGGAAGCTGTGAATGGTTTGTGGTGGTTAATCATATTAAGTAACTATTGACCAGCCACAATTAAAAAATATTTAGTGTCCTGTTACAGAAAGCTTGAAGTAGGTACTTCATCTATTCTCAAACAAACCATTTTACTGTTCATACAGCGTATTTGACATTAACTTATTAGTTTGTTAGTATTATCACCCCAAATGCAATGCAATTACTTACCTATCGCTATTTGAAGACATTCTCCTCCCCTCCTCCACTAGCCACAATCTTGAAATTGTCTCTTTGACATTCACCTATGTCTTTTAGTCTCTTTTCCCTAGCACTGTGGATTACCAGCTCCCCATCACTTCTCAGCCATGTACTTCTGAATATCTCAAAATGAAAACTCAACATTGTTTTCAGCTGATTTCCCACCAAACACAATTTCTGAAGAAAACTGAGTTTGCAATACAGCCTAAAAGGTTAAACAGAGGACAACCTTCTGGAAATGTTTCTCAGAACTCAGGTTTCCCTTAGTCAAATCCATCAGTCATTTATATAGTGGATTTCTGTGCTTTTCCAACAACAAAAAAGACTTGTTCCAGTAGATTTCCCCACTATTGTAGGTAACACCATCAACAAAACAAACACACACACAAAAAAAAAAAGTCCAACAAGCAGAGCGTGTAAGAAAGGCTTTTCATGGTCTTGGTAACTTAATTTGATTACCATCCCCTCTTTATATTCAAGCAATTTTTACTGTCGTCCTATTTGAGAAGGAAAGTGTTTTTGTACTTGGTCCCCTAATGAAACAAACACTCAATTTCTCCCACCCAGACAAATCCAAGCTGTTATTTTTATTGCAGCAACATCTTACATTCATCATTGTTCACGGCACTTCTGTGTCTTACTTCAGACCAAACCAATCCTTCCAGAAATAGCTTGCTTTTCAATAAACTTTAGCTGCATTGTGGCCTCAAAATAGCGAGCACATCTCATTTCCCTAGAGATAAAGCACTACAGCTGTTTTTTGCATTAAAAGTATTTAACGCAAAAACCTTAAAAATTACTAGTTAGTTCATGCTCTAAACATTAGTTCAGTCGTTAAATTGCAATAACTTCAAAAGTAACCTTCACCCCCTCCCCAGAAGTTCACGATGAGATGTTATGGCTCTTGATTGCCATTAGTCATCCTTATCTTGGCAGCAGAATGCATCACTTGCATCAGGTGCCACAGAGCCTGCTATAAGTGAAACTAAGCTTCTCTCACTCCAATAATGTTTGCAATGGTTTGTCTGTTGTGGGTTTTGTTTGTTTTCTATTCTCCTTTTAAAAATGTGTAACCTCATGATGCTCAAGATACTTTTGGACATCTTTCTATACATGTGTTTGATGAGAGATGCTTCAGATAAATCAGCTGTTTTGATTTAGATATTGTTGAAGAGAATGTTTCACATGAACAAGACCCTGGAAGCATTTAGGGTTTGTTATCCTAGATAAGTCTGGAGATTTTGTCACAACTTTCATAGCTCTCCTCTGATGTTCAGTGCCGTTTTGACAGAATCAAACTTTGTGTGTTTTTCTTAGTTTTGAGTGAAACATTTTCCAGGAGCGTTCCAGAACCACAATGGGAGACTCTAAAGGGATACTGGATTCACAGAGGGCAAACTGCTGCTGGGGACAAGAAAAACTGAGGCTTTTGTCCATCCTACAACAACTGAACTCAAAGTATGCAACATCCTCTGTCATAACTGCGTTGTTTGACTGCTAGACATTGACAAGTCTGTAATATGTTCCATACAAACATATTGTTCATGAAATCTTCTGGCTCTTTTAGTTTACTAAAGAAACCCAAGCAAACTTCATGAAAGGCTTCAGTTCCAACAGATGTTCAAGCAAGTGAGCTAAAATCAGACAGGAACATTGCAAGACCTGTCCCTTAGCCTGCTTGTAAACAAATCTGTTCAGTATAAATATATATTTAATTATTTTCTCCTTGCTCCCTTGTCCTTACCCTTTAAACAATATAATGCAATGCAAGTAATCAAGTATTTACATATCCACCTCCTCCTCACACAACTACACAAACAGGGTAATAAAAGACTGTAAATGCTGAATGAATGTGCAGTACACCTGGCAAAGCTTACATACCAGTAAGAAATTCAAATATTTGAACTTAAATTAGAGTTTTGTGCTGGCAATTCATACAAATTATGGGACTTCAATCTGAGTTTGTTTAGGTGATAGAGAATGGCATCTAACCTTTCAGCTGTCTTATTCTGAGACAAAATCATTCTGAAAATATGGCCAAAGCAATGAATTGCCTCCTTCATTGAAAGAAAGGTTATTTATGTTACTTGGGACTGAGGCACAGCTTAACAAACTATTATAGAATGGTGTCTTCAATTTTAAATTAAATGTCAAGCATAGTTATACAGCGGTGAAGTACTCTCAGCTGTCTGGTGATAGTGCAACATATTGCATGCAAAATATACAAAGATAAATAGGAAAAAAACCAATCAACTAGGAAACCCTAACAGCAGAAGGAATTATCCCAGAGGAGCTGCAAAGAAGCATTGCTCCCTCAATTTACTCTGGTGCCCTGTAGCAATATGGCCTGTCTGGGCCCAGAAGGCCTATGCTGGCAAGAAGGGCAGAGAAGGCCAAAACTCATAAGAGTTTGCAGAAGAATGGAAAGATTTACAAACATAAATTCAAAGGTTCTTGCTTATGTTACAGAACAATTCATAAAAAAAATAGAAAAGTTGATTTACATATAACTTACCAAATTTACCCAATCAATTCCAACACCTAAAAAATTTCTGTCCTGGGTATGCATCCTTGCAAGCATGAGCATTGTCATTAAAAGCCAAAAATATTTGATACCTCCTACTGAAGTCACTGTTGGACTAAGCACACTCTGCCCTGAGGTACTCAGATGCTCAGCTTTCACTTAGCTCTGCACAAGCTGCCCATGGGCCTGTATGGAGTGTCCATAGCAGGGTGCTGGCAGCAGGGGAGCTGCTGGGTGATCTCTGTGAGGAGAGGCCTATGACTGCCCCAGGCCCAAGAGGGCCAGTTCCAGTCAGCTCTGTAACAGACATACTGGTGGCACCTCTGTGAAAGCATACTTAAGAAATTACATAAAGCTTCCCCAATTCAAGTCTGTTTTGCCAGTGGTAGCAATTGTAAGTGATTTCCCTGTCTTTGTCTTGACCCATGAGTTTTTTCCTCTCATTTTCTTCCCCAGTCCTGCTCAGTATAGGAAGTGAGCGTTTGGCATCTGGCAGTCAGGTAAGGTCAACCCAGAACATGGGCACAGACAATATGACACCTAACATAACATAGCTCACCTGAAATATTAGGAGCACACGTTAGTGCTCCTACATTTCTAGAATGGAAACCAATTTGCTGGACCACGTTACTTTGGTACAATACGGTGTAGCACCATACTATCCATCAGAAGACAGAAATCCAGTGCACAGGACTACAAGTCGGACATAGCTGGACTCCACCATGTCATGGCCAAGTAATGGCCATCATGTCTTGGTCACCAATGACCACGGAAACCACAGTTCTTCCATTGCCACAGAAAACTCAGTACTTCAGATACCACCTCTGCATAGTGGGAATTGGCATATTTTGGCACTGTGATACCATTCAGAGCTCCTGCCTTTTCTTAATTCTTTTTTGTACTTATGTACCACTAAGTGATCATGGGTCTCAATATTCAACAGCACATTCTCACAATGTCTAACGCTACAGTTTATGCTATCTGAAGATGGCACAAAATATTTTTATACAAAGAAAATCTTAATAAAACGTGATATTAAAAAGAACAGTTAAAGATCTAGTGACATTCTCGAGTCCTGTTTCAGCTACTGAAATGGAGGATTTAAGCTGAAGGAGGTAAGGTTTAGATTAGACATCAGGGGGAAGTTCTTTACTGAGAGGGTGGTAAGGTGCTGGAACAGGCTGGCCAGAGAGGTTGTGGATGCCCTGACCCTGGATGTGTTCAAGACCACGTTGGATGGGGTCCTGGGTAACCTGATCTAGTACCTAATCTGGAGGTTGGTGGGCCTGTCTGTGGCAGGGTGGTTGGAACCTGATGATCCTTGGGGTCCCTTCCAACCCGGGCCATTCTATGATTCCATGATTTAATCAACTTACCAAATAAAAATGAAATTTTCATGTGGTCCTGACTGATCTACACAAATTTCACAATCTCAACAGAGCATTTTAAATTTTGAAGTGCATGGCTTTTACAGCTTCAGTAAATTTGGGCCACTTTACCATGAAGATATTTTAAACACCTGACATACTACCAAAATAACCAGAAAGCCATTGTCTCAAAAGGCAGATTTTATTTATTTTCAGAACTTGTCAATAAGTCTTTTAATCTTCAAAAACTCTTTCAGGACCCAATACCGACAATTTCATTTCTGAAAGTCACAGATGACAGCCTGCTGCAATCTCACTTTTCTCGGACAAGTTACTGCTAAAGCCATGAGAATGCCCATCCAGATGCTGATCTGCTTCGTATTCAACCACTATAGTTTCTAGAGTCTTGTACTTATTAATATTTTTATATTCAAGCCTGAGTTAGTTATCCATTTTCTGAAGAAAAGCTAATAACAAAGCTAATAACTCTGACTACAGATTCCACTTATATCAAACTGAGAAAAGCAAGATTATGGTGCTAAGCATGACTTCATTTGGTGCTGTTTCCTGTTCACATCATAAGGGGCCTATTCTTACTTCTGTCACTTGTTGCCACTGACTTTATTATAATAATTCCTGATCTACTACTTTACTTACAATGATACAGACTCTTGACTGTTACAGATGTTCCACTAGTACGTTTGTCTTACTCTGTTCCTCAGGGCTCACATATGTACCCATAAATTAATCCGTATAATTTTACTGTACAATATACTATTTTTTTATCTATTTGAAAGAGCTACATGAATCAGATTATAAAGTATGCTTCTGCCCCTTACAAAACATTCTAAAACCATTACCATAGCATTCTTGAGGTTCTAGTAAATTCTCATAACCAGAAACCTACAAAATTGCAAAACCAGAAGGGACTCTTCCTGACATTCAGTGAGATTTGGATGCATTACGGTGCAGCCACCTGAGAGATATTCCAGATGATCTTTAGAAACATCTGTATAAAAGTAAAAATATCTTTACATTGAAAACCATGTAAGTGTAAGAAAGTTATTTTGCCCAAGACTAAAGACAGAGCTCAAGTCAAAAGCATATTGATTTCCTGCTCACTGAAAGGTTTTTCTTCTTGTTTTACACCAAGAATGACAAGTCTTGAAATAGATCCCAAGCAATTTTTGAGAAATGTTTAATTGAGTAACTTCTGACACAATGGGAGAATTTAATTGATAACATGGAGTTATAAAGAGAGGGACTATTTGTACTGACCATCCATATCTGAAAGCTAAAATATTTAAATAAAGCTAAACTATTTAAAGCTAATCAAAGTGCTAAAATGAAGCAAACACATTTGTACGTCAAGCTACCTTCATTTCAGAATGCTGCCAGGAAACCTTTTGAGTTTCTTTTAACAGCATACCACATTCTTCCTCTTGGTGAGGGGGAATCATTTCTGTAGGGAAACTGTCATGCCTCAGGCAACACCATGAGTTTGGTACAAAGGGTACACGAGGCACCCTGTAAATATTTCAGCATCAAAATACTTAAAAATTGTTATTGAAGTCATCACCACTGAAGCTGTGTTATTGTTATTGAGCCATCACCCACTAGCATCCTTCATGCGCTGTTTACTTCAAGAGATAGCACTATGCATTGTAAAGAAATATTAAATCAATGCTTTACTGTTTAACAAGGGGAGCCATGCTGCTGGATTTGTTTTCTTTCAGATTAACAATAAAATTGTTTGCTATTTAATGATACTAAAAATATGTTCTTCCAAAAGAAGTTTGTACTCATTCCTAATCAAGTTCTGTTTCACATTATTGTACAATGGTTGGCTTCATTCCACTAAATTCTTCTACAGTGTTACTTGTCAGCCAATCACCTAATGAGTACATCAAGAGTTTGCATAAAGTATCTCCATTTGCTCATTCTCTCCCCACAAGCAGGTGAAGAGATGTAACAAACTGCTATGAAACACTGCAACATACATCCAAATATTGTATCTGCTTTCTTAAAAGGAAAAAAGTCAATATAATGATTTTCCTTGAAGCAAATAGAGCCCAGCCAGTTAGGGGATAAAGATTTTACCCTTTTTAAGTTAACACCATTCAACTACTCGCTCCCTGATAACTTTTGGATATTGCAGTGACCTTAATATTTACTTATATACTTAATCCTACATTATCCAACAGGCTTGGATAAAGCTAGCATAATTTTACAGGGAAATGCAGGCCTCTTCTTAAAGATACACAGTGGTAAACAAGATCAATACTTTCTCACCTCTTTCAAGACCTAGTGACAGAGCACATTGCAGGCAGGCACTATTTACACGTGAAGCAATGACTGAAACTGTGTTGACTCCAGATATGTTAAGAGTCCTGTCATTAACGTACACATCCACTGCACTGCTTCCACGAAACATAAACATGCACCATGTTAGCCCTGCACCTGATGATTTGATCCACTTGAGGGGAGGGAGGGGGGGAGAGAAAAGAAATAAGTAGTAAAAAGAGACCTGAACATTAAGAATTTCTGAAAACAACAAGAAAACCAGCAGGTCAGGACTAAACGTATAGCAAGCAATGAAAGTTCTTTATTCTTACACCTTTAAACCTCCGCTGAATTAAGGCTTTTATTAAAGCTCTTCTGTACTCAAAAGATAACATTTTATAGCTTTATTACTTAGCTGTGTATTTGAAAATATGGAGGACAGATCAGCTTGAAGCTGCCAGAAAGTTGTTTTGTTTTATGCAGAGGTTCTCAAGGTTTATTTTTTCCCTCTTTAAGAAATCACAAAACCACATGCCACATGTAAATAATGAAATCCACAATATTTATTCTGCCCCAAGGATGTCTTTTGTAGACAGTAAAAAGAGAGAACTCTCTTTGCTTAAGAATAGAAAAAACTTTGGAGCATATGCTTAGATTTGGTAAGGACATACTCAAGTGTTGGCTGTAGTAAACTACACAATGTGAGGGCACAGAAAAGAGGTTAATACAAAAAGAAGGAATTTGACAATGAAATTAACTAGAAATATAATTATTCCCATAACTTTTGTTTAACACATTTTAATGCCATAGTGTGAAGAAGAAGCATTTTTTCCTAAAGATGCTCCTCTAAAGAAACGGAAAACTGCTCATAACTGTGCTATTAAAAAAATTACTTAAAAGTTTGATTTAATACTCACAGGTACATCAAACATTCAGAATTTGCTACTACTGTGCATGCAATTTTTGAAATTATTTTACTATTGATCCATTCGTCAATAAAAACACTTTTACATGCACTTTCTGTCCGAAAATATAAGCCACTTGGCAACCATAGGATGTTTGGAAGCAAACAATTAGAAACCAAAAACATAAAATGCCTCTAATCAAGTTTCTTGCTTATTTGCCTCATTTAAGAGTTCTGAATGAGGCAGGTTTGTTTGTTTGTTTGTTTTGTAATTAATTTACAGCCTGCTGGTTCATTAAAGACATCCTTTGATTATAAGGACCCTGTTCCTATTACTGCTATTCTGCTCATCACCATAACACAAGTCTGGACAGCACTTCTACTGAAAAAGTTAAGCTACTGTAGGAACAGATTACAGTTTTCAGGTGTATAGGTGTATACCACTTTCAGTAGGCAGTTGGCATTTCATTATTTAGGGATGACATATCATTACAGTGTTACATCTAGGTTAAAATTCTAGCACGCTGCTGAAAATTTTAAGTGGTATACTGAAAAGCCACTATCATTATTGATAATGGCTTTCCCAGCTGCAAAATGAGGTGGATGGCACAAATTAAATGCTTGCTGGGAGAAAACCTTTTCTAATAATAACAAAGTTAACAGCAAACTATATATGGTAAGCCAAAAAACGAATAGAAGTACAAACGAAAATGAGTCTGGAAGGCATATACCCCTTTACTGCCACTCAGAAATAATTCTATAGACTATCCATAAAAATAAGTAGAAAATTTATTTCTGAGCAACACTCATGGAAGAAAAAACACTTCATAATATGTAGCATCATTTATAAGCTGTACACTTCCAGCTGTGTACCTTAACTTTCTATGGGAGCAGAAACTTAATTGTCTTTTGGTTCTCAGCAGAATCATTTGAAACTTAGTCCTTTGTAGAATGACACAGTGAAAATTCTTGCACAAGACATACAAACAACTGCTTGTCACCAGCAATACACACAACATAAGCACTGCTGGAAGAACGTGCTATGGTAAGTGTGTACAAGAACATTCAACTTAAGGGAAACAACAAAGTGCTGCCCTTGTCAAGAGAAGGCAGGCCAGGTTCATTTGTGGGCTGAACGATGATACAGAATATGTCCAGCTCAGCAGAAAATAATATTTACACTGAGCCTAACGTCTGCATTGTAGCTGTGCACACCACAATGCAATGAAGCTTTGAGACATTTTTCAGTCTGGAAAACATGGTCAAGCAATAATTTCATCTTTAGTCCCAAAATAGGGTTGACATGGATCCACCTGCAAACATATAAGTTTAAAAATGGCAGGTGCAAAAGTAAAAAATAAAAAAATAAAAAGATAAAAATCCCATCTGCCCCTAAACGTGTGACTCTCTTATTGAAATGAAAGAGAAAATAATGATCTCAAGTACCTTAAGATGCTGAATTGCCAATACAATCCTGACTGGACTGAACATTAGCACTTATTATTTTCGAAGAGAGAATGATCAGTTTAAGCACCTTTATCTCTAACAAACATGCTTGAGGAGCAATTTATTTGATAGAAGTTTCCCCATGTATTGGAACAGGTAGCTTAAAAAAATAGTAATAGTAGTAATTTGCAGACATGCAGCAAAAAACATTCTAACTTATCCCTCTGACATTCTGCTCTAGTATCTTTTTCTTACTAATTGCCTACGCTTAAGTATCCTTAAAAATACTGCAAAATAAGACTGCAGAGCTGATTTCTAAAATAGAACAGACATCAGAAATCTGCACGTGTTCCAGGGAAACATCACACACATTTTGATACACACCGAGCCAGATAAAACAGTTCTGCCACTTGTTTACAGAGCAAGTGACAACGTTATTTTGAAGTTCTAGAAGAAGCAATAGACAGCTGGTAGCCCGCAGGAGGCACACAGCACTACAAGCAGTGCAGCATTACAAGCGCACTGCTCCAAGCTGTGGTTAGGACAGCCCCAAGAACTTCAGCCCTCACACATCACATCAGTAACTCACTGTCCCTTAGCTGGGGACACCATAATTTGAGCAACATAGCTTTATGTCTTCTCCACCGTTAAATCAGCAATGTTATGGTTTCTCTATGCTCTGCTTAACATTACACTGGCACAGTAGGAAGTTTGTTCTTGCTCGTTCCACAGGCACAAAGCTGTAACTCAGACCACAACGATTAAGCAGCTCCTGAAGCTGAACCCCTAGATCTCAGACTGACACTGCCATGGCAGGGGGATTGAGCTGGGAATGGAAATCCAATAGCTTCTGAGCTTTTGAAATTCCATTTATACAACTCAGGACGTTTTGATTTTTCAAATTTTGACAAAGTATTTTAAATACTTTTATTTTAAAGCATATAGGGAAAGAGAAAAGAAGAAAAATAGAAGACTTCAGTGGGGTTTTAAATTCAGATTTTAGAATCTTCCCCACAGAATGATATTATTTCTGTAAAGTAGAATAGAATTTTTCTTTCTTGAGCACACTCTGCACTGTTTAGTAGAACTAGAACAGCAGTGCAACGGACTCACAGCATTTTTGAGAGAACTGCTGCACCTGAGGCCTTGGATTCTACAAATGTGAGAATAACCCAAACCTCCATACAGCATGCCTCGAGTGCATGTGAAGTTCTGTGCTGAAGAAGTACTTCCAAACTCAGTTTGAAAGGTTTCTAAACCTAAAGAAACGGATTTCAGTTTCTCTACATTAAAAAGGGCAAAGCTTTTTTAATTACTTGAAACAAAGCCCTTTGCTTTGCACTGTTCATTGTGAAAGGTGGTAATCCAAAATGTAAATATTTGAGCATACTTACATTGCACCACCAAGAGATGCGCAAAGAGCAATGTTTTTCAAAAAACTCATGGATGTACTTGACTACATACCTGTTTATTTAATTAAAAAAAAAAACACAAAGGCAGTACAAAACTGTGCTAATACTTTTCTACATGCCAACCCACTGAAGAGAATAACAAAAATCACAACAGCACCTTTTTCCTTCAAGAAAGACATCTTGCTTACAAACATAGTTTGTAAGCTATGGTAGCTTTTTAGATCCCAAAGTACGCACGGATAAGAATGGACTTTCAAAGGACATTATCAGAGCACCTATACTACATTGGACAGATTTTTAAAATGCTCAGCAGTCAACCAGTCTTGTTTGCAATACGCAACAGTAAATGAGCATTGAGATATTACGAAAATATTTTGAAATTTTTCTAGATCCTTATGTTGGGACCATTCTTTTTCTTTGCATCAGTCTGCCCTTTTAGTTCTTTAGCATCTGAGCTGTTTCTTTTAGCACTGGCTTCTCCTTGGAAGCTTTTGTCAGGAAACTTCTGTCAGCTTGGAGTCATCTGTGAGCCAGAGACAAGGAATTTAGGTTCACATATTGCAGTTTTGTCACATGTCTGGCTATTCTTTCAGCCTTCAGTGCATCCTTGACACTTCACAGATATTCACTGGCTTCTCCCCAGGATGATCTCCTGGACCTACCATGTAGCTAAACAAGCTGATGTACTTCACAGATCATATTTGGTGCCATTACCCTCAGGCAGGCAACATTGACAAAGAAATGAGCTCTTTGGTTGTTGAGTTTTTGTTTTATGAGGTAGTTCACTTCAGATAGGTTGAGATGCTAGTTGGAGCAACAAAACAGATTATGAGAAACAAGACAAGATCAGAATAAAATGCTTTGAGACATTGACAATCTCTCCATCAACCTTGCTGCAACGCTTTATAATGCCTCAGCAAACTACCGCTATTTTTCCATTTCCCCTTTCTTTTTTGTTGCCCCCATATGCTACCAAAGCCTTAGAAGGACATGGCAATGCAAGCAAACAAAGAAAACTGAAGCTTACAAATTGTAAATCAAACCAGTCAGGAAATCTGAGTAAAAAATAAAATAAAACATTCAGAGCTGAAAGGGCACATCTTTGATAAAATTATCTTTTTTTTCCTCCATCATTCACATAGATAATTTCTAACCAGCATTATGAGGTGATGCATCAAATGTTAAGGTGGGGTACAGAAGAGGTTAAATTCAGTAGATTGAAACAGATTGCTAACCACTACTACCGATGAGCTATGCACACTCTTTAGACATATATCAGCTTGCATTTAGCCATGACTTTTAGCAAAAAACAGCATTCAAATGACCTTTATCTCTAAAGTATTCTCCAAAGCAGCTAGAAGAAAAAAAAACAAAAAACAAGATCAGGTGCCACGTAAAAAAGCAATGCTTAATCACAGCCAAATATTTCAATAGAGTATTTTGACTACATTTCTTAAATTAAGAAAATATTACTTATTTGCAGCCACCAGCAGATAATTTACGTGAAAATGCTTTAGATGTTTTTGTCTTCTTCCTACTTCGAAGTGATTGCATTCTAAGGTGTTCATTGCTCCAAAATATCTTAATTGTTAGAAGTACAGTTTAAGAAATAAAGATTTGTAAAAACGTTAAAACTTTCAGCAAGAATAATTCTCAAACTGCCTAAAACAACCTGTAGTAGCATTCATTGTGAGAAATATCTGTTCTACATGTCTCTTGTATCATAAAGAATAGGGAGAAAAGGGTAAATCCAAAAATCAAAAGCATTAGTTAACGCAGAACTCAGATGATTAGGAATGTAAGAATCTCTAACCATTTCCTGAAACTTTTCCAGTTTTTTGTTTCTTTCATCCTTGTAAGCTAAATCCATAATCTCTGAGGTTATCTTAAATTCTGCCAAAACATAAAGCCAAATGGTGTCTTTGACTTCACTAAGAGCTGCACACGTGTGTTAAAGAGCAGAACGTGCATTGCAGCATTTATGGCACACTGGGAAGCTGGAAAATGCATTCAGGCTTAAAGTCCTATTGCAGCATGTTCCAAGTGCTAGTGCGGGCAGGCTTCAAGTCAGCAATGAATCCTCTCCCACAGATCATTCTGCAACACTTTCCATTTACTAGATTGCAATGTGTAACAGTCACATCCACTTGCAGGCATAACAGCAGAAGCACAGTAAACTGCTTAAATGAATTTCTACAATTTCAGAAACAAAAGAAGATAACCTGCCATGCTACAAGACTTTAGCTATAAGCGAAGTTTCCATTTTTTGTGAAAAAAGCAGCATGGTCTGATACTTCTTCTATTCTTTATCAAGAACGTGTACGTCAAATCTGGCCTATATGCATAATTTAAAAAAACAAAAAACAACAGCACTCAAGGGAACCTGAATCTTCAGTTAGCATCCACACTACAAGATTCAGACAACTCACAAGATTTCCTCATTTCAAAATTCTCTCACATCATACAAAGGGTATTCCTCAGAACCATAAAATCTACGCATGTACCTTAGCGTACGCTGGTTTGACCAGTTATTTAAAGAATTTGTTTCCAACACGAAGCTGCAGCACGTACCATCATTTCACTCTCTCATCTGACACTGCATCTGCAGCTTCCAAAACATTTCACATGACAAGCAGTTAACCATATGTTTCACAATTTCTTCATTATTTCAGAGCAGATATGGGAATTTAAGATGGGAAGTGATAACACAACCACGTTTTCCTATGACTACACAGCTATTCAGAACAAAAACAGTATGGAAGTCCCAAGGCAGCAGGATGAAGATGGCTGAGCACCCAATATTAACACACAGCCCACAATTCAAATTCTCACCCAGATGGATTACTGATACATACTCCTCAAGCTTTTATATTCAGAAATCTTTGATTTGAAACACCACAAGAAGGAAAGTAATTTCAATAAATGAGCCTGGAAAGGTTCAGAATTAGAGCTTATCATCAGCAAATACAAAATGCCCTGGTCCGAGGGAGGCAGTGATACACAGATCATCGTGTGTACTGAGCCTAGAAGTAGCTGCAGCAAGGTAGTATTGACACGTATTGGCAACATACACATAGAAACCATAGAAACATACAAGAAAAAGGTTGGATGTTTTGGACCTGTTAAAAGAGAGAAAATCTTTTTCAGATAAAACACTGTAAATTATCTTTATTGATGTGTAAACAGAGAAGCCAGTGCTTTCAGAAGAATCATGTCAGATTTTCATAAGAACTCAGGTCTAATGAGGTATTTCAATACATCAGATACTTTATTTACTCTGGGGGAAGACTCCGATATCTAACATGCTAAATTGTACTGAAGATTGGGCTGTATACGTAAAACTTGACCTTCTTCAGACTGTATCTGATCTCCATAAAGCTTACATGAGAGACTGCCTTCCTTTTGTCAAGAGACTTCAATTCCCTAGTTTATTCCTACAGCAGAAGGATCCAATTTATGTGAAATGAAATGCTAGGAAAAACAATTTATTATTTACATGGTAGAAAAACTTCTTAAAACTGAAAAAGAATATTCATTTATTTTTTACAAACCTTCATTTCAGATGCTTACATGAGTTTTCAACAAAATTTTGAGGGAAAACAGACTGATTATTAACTTTGAAAATGGCAGAAGAACAAAAACACAGAATGCTTTTTAACCCAAATTTGAAAAATGACTTGGACAAAATGTTATTTTTAATTTCTTCTGAGTAAACAAGGAAAGATTTTCAGATTTTAGTACGCACTTTTCAACTTGAAATTATTAAAATCATAGTTTTAATATAATTTTAAAAACCTACAGTCACAAAAGTCAACAGTTTGTCATTCTCAGTTGAAAGAAAAGTTGTACATAGAAACCAGAAAAATTTTAGCAGTAAATTTTAGGAAAAAAACAATGCATATATTTACAAATAGTACCGCTGGAAAACAACAGTTTTCAAGGCAAGCATGAGTTTACACACCTTGCTGCTGGGTAAAATTACTTGTCTGATATAAGTGAGTTTTTGGACTTCTTTTTTGGTGAAGACCCCAGTTTCTACCATGCTAAATTGTTTTTAAGTTGTGCTAAACTCACATAAACACACCAAGTAGGAAGCAACTCTGCACAGATCACACATGCAGTACAAGACACAGCACAGGGCTTCTTACTCTTGGTTGCAAACAAATCACATGCAGGCTATAGGGCTTTCTTAAGTGTCAGCCTTTTAAAAAGCCAACAAAAAAACTTTAAACTGTCCACCTCCTTGAGCACAACCCTGGAAAAGTTTTACCAGTTCCAGTCACACGTGTTTCCGAGCACACTTCTGGTTTCTATTACCACATTTTCTTCAAGGAATGCAAAAAATGGAAACTTGCTCTTTCATTAGCAATATCCTCCTCTCTAAAATGGGCTGGTTTTCTTTTAAACTCCTAGTCCCACTTGTTCACCAGCAGCTCCAAGTATAAGTCTCAAATATCTCATATGCAGAAAAACAGAGCCAACAGACTCTAGAAATAAATAAATCATAGCGTGCTAAAGCAGAGAAATTTTCCCTAAAATGCAACAGAAATCCCTAGAAATCCCCAGTGGAGGGAATCAAACAGTCTTCAGAACATGTCTGCTCATTTCCAACCTCTGCAAGTCATACCAGCCTAATTCCAAAGAAGAGTTTTCTTCAGTTTAACTTCTCTGAATAAGTAAGATGTCCTAGAGGATGGGAATCCACAGTTCTCAAGGGAGTAATAAAAAAGAGGGGGATGGGAAGGGAAAGAAAACTTACATGTTGTAAACCTCATAACCTGGGTTTTATTTGCTAAAAATGGAAAGCGAAATCTGCCTTTGAGACTGTTATAAAAATATAATGTATCAGTTTCCCTTGGCTCTCTTGTTCATTAAAGTTTTCTTTTTTCCCCTCCTTTAAGAAAACTGCCCTGCTGCAAAGGGCATTAAAAATAAGGATTGTATTTCAACTGAGGACAGAGTGAGCAAAAAAGCTTTCCTAATTATGTTGCTGATTACTTGAACAGTCCTCCGTTTGACTATACCAATTACTCTAAAAGAAAATGTCTTCATTTTACTGAAAAGAGGAGAAAGTGAGGGTTTCTCTGCTTTAAAATTTATGGACGATGAGCTGGACACAAACTTCACTTGAACTCCAAGAGGTCAGATAAACTTTCTAAAAATACCAGGTTTTCCCCTGCACAAACACGTGTGCTATATAATTCATACATTATGTTCTTTCCAGAAGCTCCTTCACCTAGCAGGGACAAGCTAACCTCGAACCTTAGCAGCAGCAGCATGTTACAGCCTCTGTTACTGGTTCTATTTCAATGTCTGCTCCATTGTATTTCTATTTATATTACACAGAAGTCAGCATAAAGTCATAATGATCCTGACACATCTGGCAGTGCCAGAGGTGCAATATAGCTCAATATCCTAAGAACGCTTAATCAGCTTAAGAAAAAAAAGTATGGAAAAGGAACGACCGTAGCAAGCCGTCTGTAAAAGGTAATGCCATAAAGCGATTGAGCTATCAACAGAATGGTGATGATTGCCTTCCCATAAATCATTATCTTCCTAGGTCTAACCTTCAAGACAGTTCAGACATTCATTCTCCAACCACATTTCCTAACCCTGTTTTCCAGATGGGTGGCTCAGGAAGGCTGAGCACCAGCCCCTCCCTTTCCAGCTGGCAGGGGCAGACCCCACTGCCCTCAGTAACGCAGCTCACCAGGCTCAGCTGCTCAGCACGCACAGCCAGCGGGTGCAGCCAGCACTCAGGACCCCACTCAAACCAGTGTCATCCCCAGACGCTTCTCAGTGTCTGGCTACATTCAGGTACACGTCTGGGAGCTGAGCATGAGGCAAGAAAAATCATCTTTTGAATTCTGAGTGAGAAATAAGGGAAATGGAGAAAAAACAGCAGAAAATAGCAGTTTCCCTGCAGTATCAAGTACTGCTGTTCTAGTGCAGAACAGGTCTGAAGTGACAGCACCATGTATTAAACCATGGTTATTGGTTCCATCACGTTTGTGAGGCTGAAGTTTTTCTGGTTTCGTGGAGCATGAAGTCCCTCTGCTAACCCAGAAAGCCCACAGCTCTGCATCACGCAGCCTACGGTACCACAGCGCAGACAGATTGCGCTGCAGCTGATTGCAGCCCCCCAGGTCCTGCAGCCCCCCAGGTCCTGCAGCCCCACTGTCTGCCCGTGCTCGCCAACAGAACTCATTGCTTGTAGCTGCCTCATTCCACCTCACTGTTCTACGTGGTGCACAGGAAACAAAGAGAGATCAACCCAGGCACTCTGAGTTACCTTACTCAAGGAATTCTGACTTCACAAGTTTGACTTATACCAGCAACAGATGTACTCTTAATGAAACAGCAAGCTAACCACACCATTCACATTGTTAACCACATCCTTTTCACAGTAACTTGACTATTTTAAGATAAAGAAAGCTCAACAATTAGCTGCCATTTAACAACTGGAATTAAGTTTACAAATAACGGCACATATGAGTAGTGGGACTCAGGTACAATTAAACTGGCTCATTACAGAGCTCTGCAAGCTTGTTTACTGTAACTGCATTAAGTAATTTTTCCCGTCTGCTTTAAAAATAAAAAGGCTCATTTACACCATTCCCAATAGTCCAATTTCAACCATAGTTTTTAAGGGCAAGGTTTTGAGGAAGAAAGAAAGAATTGTGCAAGTAGTCATACGATTTATTGTAGGAATAACCTGAAAATTTCTCTATAACAGAACAGGCATGTTTCCACCGTAATTGCCATCAACAGCACAAATAACAATCTTACTTCAGGAAAATACCATTCTGATGTTTTTTTCTGTGTTGGGTCTAAATTTATTAAGAAAAGAAAGCTCAAGTTCTACTGTTCAGCCCTCTGAAGTAACTCAAAGCAGGGAGTTGCAACTCTTTCAGCCCTCTACAACTGAGAAACTTCTCCTCAAGTTACTCTCCATTACACAACATTGCTTATCTGTCCCTGTATCACCCTCTTACATGTATATATAAAAGCATACTATATTGAATTAAAAGACATGAACATGTAGAAGAACATTGCTACATTAGAGAGCAAGGAAAAAACATTTTTTATTTTTTAAGATATAACTCATAGAGCAACCTACCTGGAAGAGCTCCTGTTCAGCCCTTTGTTCATGAGCAAACCTCCACAAGAGCAGGTGTTATTTGCTCCCTCGTCTTTTTAACGGACACACCTGAGCTCTACTCCTCCTTCCCGTCCAGGTGAGCCCCATCAGAGCAGCAGCTGCTCTCACCCTCCCTTCACTTGTAAGGTAGTGGGGAAGAGAGGTCAGGAATCAATCCTTGCTGACTTCAACAGGATTGTAGTCAAAAATTTAAGTTCAAAATATCATGCCAAAACTTTCCTTCTCAGCAGCCTTCCAAAATTCAGAAAATTCAAACTGAAAATTTGCTCTAAGGCTGTTACAAGCCCAGATTGTGCAAGTAATTTCTTAGCTCATGCAATACTCAGAAGATTGCACACACCAGCAGAGAAACACGCATGCTTTCTCTATATAGAAAGTTAACTCACCACAACCATGCACTACCTGCCATATGTATTGGGAGAAAGGGGCAGCTACTCCACCTCCTATCAAAATGAATCCACTTTTCAGGAAAGATAGGGAAAAAAAGGGAGTGAGACAAAAAAGCTGTGTATCTTCTTTTAGTTCTCAGTAGCCACGTGTTTACGCTATTCTGTGTTTCCACCCATACCTACTTGCACCAAGTGTACTGCAAAATGTATCAATGGCTTTACAGCAGTAAGGTGGGGCAGAGTCCTGCAAATCCCCTCCCTCCCTGCAAAATGCTCTTCAGCTGCAGTCAGCATTGTCCTCCTCCTTACGCTTGTACTTTGCATTCATTTTTGCCCTGTAACAAAGCTCAAAGAGGTTTTCAAATGGAGATACCTTTCATTGCCCCAAAAAGAAAGAAAATGTAATGCAAATGTCCTATTCCCCAGAATTCAGATTATAACAATTCACACAAAACATGGTAGCAGCACCAGAATTTTCAGTCACTTTTTTAAGATTTCTTCTAAAGAACAACTATAGATATCTATTTCTACCATACCCTCTGGTGCCTTTATCTCCTTTAGACTCATCTTAGGTGGTGCCCAGTTCAGATCTCCATGTTCTAGGTGTGGTAAGAATTCAACGACTCTTCATGGCTAGATGTAGAAAGCCCGTTTGGAAGAAATATTGGGGTACCTACCTACCCACAGCTATGTATTTGGGAAGCAAATAAAGGCTCATAAATTTGAAAATTAGCTGATTCCGTCCCATTGATATCAGTTTCTTCATTTGCAGCAATAGGACATCAATTTCTAATTTCAATTTCTAATTCAATTTCTCTAACATCAATTTCTTACAAATAACTAACTGAGCTGAATGATGGATGTTGATCCCTACGATTTTGGTTGAAGTCTTAGCCTTGTGGGTAGAAATCTCTCAAAGACTGAAAGCCAGTTTGTCTATAACTTCAGAAGAGTCACATTCAGAATATGCTGAAGTTTCAACGCATTTAAAAGGACAGATTCTCCAGCCTACCGTAACTGAGGAACAACAGATTTATAACACTGGGCTGGAACTTGTGCTATCCAAAGGTAAATCCAGGGTAGTAAACTCGACCCTAAATTCACACCATGCTGTATAGCCATGAATTAAAACAGCTCTGTCACACCATGTTCATAAAGAAAACTTTTTAAGAATGCAAAATATATTTCATTTTTACTTTACAAGCATTAGGGTGATATATTACAGTGTACATGCAACCGAAAGCAAGAACAAAGGCGTTTCTCTCTTTCACCTACAGTCAATGCTGTATAGTTTGACCTTGCAGATTCAAAAGAAAGATGGGTAACATTTGGGAATAGTTTGCAAAGCTATGCAATTCTTACTGTACCTATACATATAATGCACCCTTGGCATGCATGTATTAAATCTCATTAACTACAATGATAGACATATATACAAAAAAAATATTTTATATGCCACATCCTATTCAGAAAAGTGCTCCCAGAAAATCTAAAGTGTGCAACAGCCCTGGTCATATTTGCTGTTGCAGAGAAGGTTGTTTCAGACTCTTTAGCTACTAATTTGAGTAGTTCTTCACATTTTCTGTTCTTCAGCTAATTTCTGCACTGAGGAGCACCTTAAACTCTGCCCTACAGTTTTACACTGACATTTCTTCAGTTAGTACCTTACAAATTTGTTCAAACATTTTTCATCATGCTAACCAAGATCCCATACTTAAATTCAATGGCATTTCTCTGCCCATAGCCTGACTTGGCATGACCACTACTCCCCCATTGCCCATTCTCTTGAGCCAACAAAGCAAAGAAGTGACATTTAATAGAATACCTGATAAGATTATACATTGAGCTCTTTGCAGCAGTGAGAGAATGGGAGCCTGGAAAGAAACTGGAGCATCCATTACATTTTAAATATTTCAAATGCATTCTACAATTTATCATGCTTGAGAAGTTTTTGATTTATTTTTCTGTATCTTTTTGCAGTCTCTTAATTCTAAAATCTACCTGTACATTTTATAATGCTCCTTTTGCAATAAACTAAAATATAACAACTGATTTATTTTATTTCATGAACAAACATCTGAAATTTCAGAGTATTGTAAAGTTTATTACTAAATACGAAATACTCTGCTTCTGCACTTGGCTCCTCAGGAACAAGCTTCCTAATGGATTGTACAAGTCTGCTCTGTTTTGAGCACTTACTAAGATTATTTAATATCCGTAGCATTTCTTATGAGAAGGAACATGAACAAATGTTTGCAAGATGAGGCTCTTGGCTGCATGTTCTCAAATGAAAATTTCATTTTATTTTGTTTTTGAGTTTTTCAAATATTTAAATAGCTTTATGGTGAAGATGTATAGTCTATGAAATGCACGGTAACGTAGTGTGTAGTTAAGATTTTATTGGATCTCATCTGGCACAGCTACATAATTCAGATAATCATATTAAAACCTAATTAGATATATTTTCATCAAAACTACAATAAATAATCTATTTCATGTTGTGGTAACCTGTATGTGAGCAGCTTGCAGTTTAAGTGTATCATTCATTTTCAGTTATTAATTGAATATAATGTAAGCATATTTATTCCTACAAACCTAAGTTTTATTATTTCTTGTGATTTGAAGAAATACAGCTCACAGACTCAAGCCCTGCATATGATAGACATCGCCATGAATTCCAGATTTACTTTCTCTGAGAGCTCACTGCTGGATAATAGAGTCAGAAACTCCACAAAAATCTCCTGCCAATCCATCATATAGGGAACATATTCCAAAACTACAGATAGACAGCAATACAAAGCCTTGAGAGGTGAAAAATTCCATCTCCTAAAACCAGACTGATGTTAACATAACACTGAACACACTCACCATAAAGTTAATGTAAATAGGCACTAAAAGCACATATATTTTTCTTCCAGGCAAATGACCCCAGGCCGAGCAGTGGCAGCCCCTAATGGTGAGAGCACAGGCAGAAATCCCCCTGCTGAATCACAGCCTTGTCTTTGTCCTGCTTTCAGCATGAAAATTAGGTTCTGGGAAGGCTCAGTAGCTTTTGGGACAGAAGTGGGAGGTGGGAAAGGCAGGATGAAGTGACGCTTCGTGGCTGTTTTATGTACTCCTTGCTGGCCTCTGAACTGCGAGGGGCTCTGCTGACTGACTCCCTCGGTCTCCCTAGGCTCCTGGGAACCACAATTCCAAAAGCCACACAGGCTCAGAATTTCACAACTCACTGCAGCATTGCTGGATACCAAAGGCCAGTAATGCTACAGTTCCTGTAAAGCTCCATCCCCCCAGAAGAGCAGAAATCTGGTTTCTATTACAGCTCGCCTTCGAGCTCTGCCGCATTCCTCGTCCCGCTCCTTGTGTCCCGTCTGCACAGCCGGGGCCAGGAAGCTCCTTACACAGCTCTAATGAGTTCAAGGCTGGAGCTCAGCCTGAGCAGGGCTGTGTGAAGTGCAGCAAACTTTTGAACTGCATGTTTCTTATTGAAACTCACACCTGCTATTTGTTTAGCTATGGAAGATACCGACTGGATTCCAAGGGAACAAAAGCACTTCTCCTTTGAAGACTCTGTTGTAATTTATTTGGCTATTTCTGGCCAGTTCCTGAGGAACATGATACACGTCTGAAGGATTTAAATAAGCTTGTTCCAATTTATATTGTTTTCCATTATGAAGTATGGCACACAATAAGCAGGATTTCCAATGTATTACACTGGAGATAGTTTTCTGTGCAAGCATCCCTGGTTGGTGGAGGCTGTTAGCAGTCCTGCCACTGGAACTGAAAGGATGGGGCCATCAGTGCTCCCAAAATATCTTGCTGAAATATTAACACAAATGAATTCTGCTTGCTCTTTCAGTGCCAGCAGTAGGTCTGGCTGGGCATCTCTATTTGCTGCCCGCCTCAGAACTTTACCTGCGCTCTGTGCTATCAGAGCCATTCCCAAAAAGACGTTGCCAGTAAAATGTGAAAAAAATTCAAACTTGCTCCCAGGTCAGAGCTTTAATATTACTTTCGCTCTCTGCATGAAGCAACCTTCTGAATCCCTAAGTTTTGTGAATTCGCAGCCTTTTAAAGAAAAAATTAGAGCTAAATGAGAATTAAGGTGCTTCCAACTTGGAAAATATTTACACCAGGCTAGGCTCTTGTAAACTGTTTCAAAAGGTGAAAATCCTAGTGACAAAATGAACTAAAAGAAGACAAAAAAATACACACAAATTTGCCCTGCAAATGCCTCTGAACAGCTACATTGTCAGATATATCTTTAGAGTGCCCACTCTTAAGATGAGCGTGCGAGTGTATGGAAACCGAAGCCAGCACTTCAACCATATATAAACAAGCATAGCTTCAGAACAAACGTTTTTTAAAAATAAAACAGCAAAACATAAAAAAAAAAAAAAATGAAATAAAAATAAAACAAAATAAAGCAACAGGCATCTTCAAAGACCTAACAGTAATTCTGGATGCAGACTTCAAGCGCTTCCCCCGGGAAGCTGGCACAAAGAGAATCCCTGCAGCTTTGCAGCACGTCCCATTGACAAAGGTAGCACATCAGCAGGAAAATCTCTTGTGTTTATATTACAAGTAGGTCAGAGAGGCACACATTTTTACTAACTTTCCTCTGTGCATTTAAAATGATCTACCATTAGCATTTTCGGAGGATTTCTCTACTTTGAAAATAATTTTTATTAAGTTTGACATCCATGATCACAGAAGTCTCTTTTACAGGCTTAAGATACTGATATACGGTTACATTTCTGTAAAAGATAAACTGATAAAAACGAAGGAAATGACTTTTTCCAAAGTCTGCTTTCACAAATCTCACTGCTGTTGGAAATGAGAAATCAGTAGTGTTTTTTCTCACATATGAATGACAAAGGATGCACAGTCTAGAGCATTCTGTTTGGAGTCAACTGTAGACTGCCTATTTTAATTCCTTTTATTAATTGCTTTTTTGTGAAATTCACCCCAAATAAATACTTTCTTTATCAGTTAACTCCACTGTAATTTAGTATCAAACCCACTCGGTATTCTGTGTATTTTTTTTTTTGTCTTTTGTCTGGACCAAGTTATTTCTAATTTATTGCTGTATATCATCTGCAACAAGATCCTTCATGTTTCCTCTCCTAACTCATGACACCTGGTTTTTGTTATTTTTAAGACAGACAAGGACACTAGGGCATTCACTCTACACATTGTAAAAACAACCCCTTAAAAGGATGGCAGGCACATGCATGTAAACAGGAACAAAACCCCTCCCATGTTCCTGAAAACATGAAGAGTTCATTAGAGCTGGAGCAGCATTCTGACATAATATGGAAGAGACTTTGTTTCCCAGCAGTTTAATGTGGCTATCTGTGCATTCTGAGCAGCCTCACAGAGCTCAGGAGGCCAGCAAGGGTGAGCGGCTCCCCCAGCAGCTGGGAGCCATGACCAGGCGCAGGGAATTAGGCACCCCACTGGATTTAGTGGGAGTACTCAATTCATCTGAGATTGTAATATTAATGTTTAACAGGCTTTAAAGTATTTCAAACAAACATTGGGATTGGTAATATTATTTGTTTTACATTTTTGGTGTATTCACAGCATTGTCCCATAGTCAGTCCAAAGAATTTACCTGAGCCTATGCAAGGAAAGAATTTCAGCACAGAATGAGCTGTTAGGTCAAATATACCAAAGATCTTTCATTTCTTACTCAATTTCACACCACATCTCTTTTCTGCATTTTAAAGCACTCTATAGTTCATCTTGAGCTCCTTTTAATTTGTTGATATATTCAAATCAGCAAGAGAAAAGTTGTTGAGCTGTATGCCATTCACCGTGTAGTGCTGTCGACTGTCTTGTGAGGCAACACAATTCTGCCTGAATTGTAAAAATGAGTAATGCCAGAGGGCATGCAATAACATTATGAATGTGTGTGCTTTTTGTCTGACAACAATAAACAGAGAAGTCTGTCATGGACAGATAGAATACTTTGAAAAATTGAAGATATCTAATTACAGTGTCTTTGAGGTAAGACCATTACATAGTCTTTGAGGAATTATTATAACAACATATTCTGTGGCAATAAATCATACCGCGCACACATACAAAAAAACCCTACTGAACCTTGAGAAGTAATATGAAACAGTATTGTACAAAATTCTGAAGCTACAGACTTATATTTTCAACTGTATATTTAGACCTGGTCACCAACTGTTGTTCTGCTGCAGGATGATCATCTTTCCCAGGCATTTATACTTTGCTGACTTCACCCTGGAGCTACTTGGCTAGGTAACAACAGCAACAAAATATGTGATTTAAATGTCCTTTGTTTTCTCTTTTTGCACTTCCTGAATAACTCAGACTAAGTTGAAACATTAATGCTAGATTGTGCTTTTCTTTAGGAAAGTCCTTAGGAGAAGTCTTGAAGAAGTCAAAGTTATATGTGATATCTGATTCAAATATAAGAGCATACAGGATTTGACAGAGTTTGGTCCATAACTGCTTACTTTGTCTGCCTGACCGTGGTTTTACCAATTCCTCGCAATGTGTTGAGCTGCTATTACTACAATGTACTGTCACATTCTGAGAATCTTAATCTCATTTCATGAGCATCAATGTAATATCACTTGTGTTGATTTTCACTTCAATAGTCAGTCACTGCCTAAAACATATGGCCATTTTTTTTCCACATTGGCAATAATCAAAGGAGATAGAATTTGAAATTCTCATTTAGGTATTTAAGAACTTGAAAGCATGTTTAACTTCAAAGTTGCTTAATAGGTCCATTGACTTCAGCGAGTGACTGACAAAAATCAAACGGGCTATATCAGGGATCAAGTTTTAGAAGCCAATTTTCAAACTACTGTTCTTCAGAGAGCAATACACTTGTATTAAAATGGCAATTTGGATGGTAGCCAAAGCCTCAGCTATTCTACATTCCATGAAAACATTCCTGTATGCAAATCTCCAACAGCTTCTGTGCAGGGATGCAAATTTATATTAGCCCAAGAAGGCTTGTATTGTTACTGTGTTATCCAGGATGCTTCCCTTAGAATCCTAAAAGGTGAATTTTGTGAATCTATATGACATACGAATATCATACAGAGGCTGTAATTTTTATTAGTAGATTCTTCTTTTGCCAATCCTAAAACTTGAAAGAGTACTAGGTGCATTCTGCATATAAAACCAAATTTCATTACGGAAGTAGGAGTGGCTGAACAATTTATTCATTGAATTTCACCCTTTTCCCTCAAACTGACTATTCACAAAGAGATTTTAATATCAAGATAGCTTTTATTATTCATATTGTTCTCTAAATCATTTATAAAAACTTATTTCAGCAAAAGTTTTTTTTAACAGCACAGTTGCTATGTAAGCGTTCATTTCATTGCAAAGTTCACTTGGGCTTTTTAGACTTCTTAATCGGCTGATTGAAAATTTTAGAGAGGTGAGAAAATGGAAGGAATGAAAACATGCTGGAAAAGCCTCATGTGAATCCTAAATTTTGGCAAAAATTTCCAAAATATTTCATCATTAGCTATCAGATCTTTACCATATTGTGCATGGGGGTTTTATGAAAAAAAATCCTCACACACTTTCGTTATCATGGTCTGTGTTTGAATACAGAAAGCTGATGGCAAAAGCCCTTTGCATTCATTATTCACTGAAGCAAATTCAGGTCCAAAAACTAATGCCAAAACCTGCAGTTTGCCAAGTGGGGAGGTATGGTGCAGACTGGAAATTAAAATACATAGGCCACTCTGAAAATAATGCCTCCTATTTATTTCCATGGAAACTACAACAGGTGCAAGAAGCACAATAACACCATTTCATAGAGCAAATTTTCAGCTACAAAACACTGTTTTTCAACAGAGCCACCACCAATAATTATCTATTTTTGACAGCAATGAACAAGAGCCTGTATGCCATGCTCATAACAATCTGCACAAGCAGAGGTGACCACTGTTGCTACTGTAGAAACGCTCCACCCACTGCCTCACTGTGCTCACATCCACTGTGTGGTCTCCATAAGCATTCAGCAAGTGTCAGTGTATGTCAGTGGGTGCCATTTTTTCTACATGGAGGAATTCAATTCCACCCCTTTGCTCCATCCGCACTGCCATGTCAGACGCCATTGTGTCAGAGTGCCCCTCTGCTGCCATCTGTCACACAGCAACAACATGGAATGGAATGTTGGTGGGAAGGTTCAACCTATACTGCCATATCACCAACATCCACCCCTGATGTTGTGGGCCAACATAATAAAATAGGAGACATTGCTTTCAGAGCAGCCCTCATACATTGTCAAAATGAAGCAATCATTTTATTTCAGATTAACTAACTATAGATGTTTCTTATCTCTGGATGTTGTACAGAGTTTTGAGGCATGAGAACTAAAAACATTCATTTTTAAGACAGTGTGTAACAGCTACTGTTTTACTTGCAGTTGTGCTTTAGACTTCTTTTTCTTTTTTTCCCCTTAAAACAAAGACTGCAGAATTAAGACTAAGGAAACAGAGTTCTTAACTACAAACCATTTTGAGTTACCATGAACTTCTTTTGAAAAGGACCTTCCTGTTACATTTAGTTATGTCAAATTGCAATCACGTACTTGTTTGAATATAATACTATTACAATTTCAATGCAATCACGTTGGTGTTGAGCTTGCATTCTCTCATGATGTGTTGTCAATTTTTGCATTTGGATTAAAGTAGAGGCTACAGACACCATACAATTCCAAACATCTGAGAGGACAGTATAAGCAAATGAAAAAATTGAACAACGAAGAGACTGTAATACAGAAATTTTAGAAGAATTATTTTAATATAATGAATTGCTCAAGACAGCAAGCTATAGAAGAAAGAGGAAACAGTAAATTTGGCATCATTTTAAATAGAATATTGATAAAGTTCTATATTACACGAATAAAACAAAACCAAAATAAAAGCTTTAGGATAAAAAGAAGAATGTGACTTCTTATGAAAGCCCAAAGCCCTACATGTAGAATTAATCTCCATCACCTCTGTCTTCTGTAACAGTTCACACAAAGATATCCTCTGTCACTGACTTGAATGAAGAAAGGAAGAATCCTAAGCAGATCTCTGCTTATCCAGCCAAGCTGCAGAGAAGCCATCACAACACATTTTCAAATTAAAATGGAATTATGCAGATCAAATGTTTCTTTTCAAACTGAGATGACATAAAAATACCAAAAGGTTGAAATAAATCAGTAGGCAAAGGTTGACTCCAATGGCTGAGACATGCAGTGCAGAGACCTCTGCTTCAGCCCAGGAATACCAACTTCAGAAGGAAGAGTATTATGACCTATGGGAGGCTGTGCACTTTTAAGGTGTAGAAAATATTTTGACCAGAGTAAATCTGGTTTCTTTCATTGTTGCTAAAGGAGACAAGATACAACATTCAAAGTATCTCAATTTCTGCTGCAAATAGGATTGTTCCTGAGAGGAACAGTTCAAGAATGGAGTACCCAGGTTCTACATATGCTGAAAAAACAAATACTCAAATAAGAGTAGTAAAGTGAGGTCACTTTACTCCTTGAAAAAGTAAAGAAATTATTTCATTTTCTAAAGGACCCGACTGAGAAAGTAGTTTTGATGTTAACAAAACCAAAGTGTAGCTTTATGTTTAGAAAGGTCTTGTATTCAACAGTTCGACAATTTCAAATGAAAAAGAAATATTTTCTCTGGCATGTTACTGAATCTGTGTGAGACGATGACCCATATGGTATATGACATTATGCCTCAAGATCTTGATTTAGCCAAGAATGCTACAGCTAATATTTATGCATTTTTCTTAGAGCAGGAAGGTAAAACATACTCCTAAAAAAGACCCAAAAAAGTATATAAAGTGATAGTTGCTGTTGGATATAATAATATAAAACTGAGCCTTCACAAAGGAGATGCTCAGTGCAGACATTCTTTTATACAGACATACAAAAATATGTTTGTTTTGCAGCTTTCATTTCCCAGAACCAAATATTTCTGAGATGTTTGTGTTGGTTTCTAAACAACTTACAAAGTCCAGGCCTTGAAGGCTTCCAAATGAAACAGCAAAGTTTGTCAGTGATATTAATGTTTGGTTTCATTTTTTTCTAAATACTTTTTTTGTGTGTCCTAAAACAACATTTGGAGAGAAAGACTACAACGCTTGTGGTTTGTTGGTTTGTTTTTTTTAATTTTTTTTAATACCAGATTCTTTCAGCATTAGAGTAAGATCAGACACAATCAAAGAAAATACCCAGCCTGTTCCAGAATCAGCCAGAACCATGAAAGTAATTGCAGTCATTTGATGATAATCTACTTTTGGTCTTATAAAATATCAAGTGTTTCATATTCAGAAGCACTATTAAAACAAAATTCAGCCGATCAACAATCTCAAAACATATAATACATGTAAGTATACAAACCCATACCTCCTAGGGACTTCTAAAGTGGGTCAGAGATCACACTGGACTCTGAGAGAAGAGGCCTGTAAATTGTTGCATTTGGGTTTTGTTAGATAGCAGTTGCCATTGACATTTCTGATTTTCATGGCTATGATTTAGCAGAGAAAACTAAAAAGATATTAAATAGACAAAATGAGTTTGTAAATGTTGTACAGACTTATACAGGCTTTCCCAAAAACAATCAGAAAAAACAGTTATGAACTATTATGAACTATTATTGAGTAGTCCTACACAGGACTACTCATGGAAATGGTAGGAAAACTTTAATTAGCCAAAACAAAAACTTTCTATAGAAACATATTGGTTGCAATAGAAATTTCCACAGAGAAGAATTTCCCAGTTTGTATCTAAATGCCAAAATAAGAGATAGTTAATTCAGTTCCTCATAGTTAAAACACTTTTAGCGAGAAACTCAAAGGGATAAATTGGAGATGGCTCAGTCAGCTCTGAGCAGGGATCTCCATCCCAAGGAAGCACTTCCACCAGCCTGATTGACTCAAGCAGTGCCTGCTTGATAGATGCGATCAACCAGGAAGGGAAGTGCTCCCAACACTGAATGTTTCAACATTATCATAAATATTAGCTTGTTATTCTACTGAAAGTGGATAAAGAGATAAATGTTTCATTTAGAAATACTTTCCATTGCATTGCCCAAAGACTAATGTACTCCTTTATGTTTCAAAAGTACATTTCTTTAAATATTTTGATATTTCCTTCTGGTCTCAGGTATACAACCAAACAGGACTAATTCTGAGATGCACAGTTATATCAGCTGATTAAGTCCTAGTTCCATCTGAATACTGGAGTTACAAAGTATATTATACTAAAATGGGAAATACAGTAAATGAAATACTTTCATTTCCTTTTTTTTTTTTTTTTTTTTT